>JALPQI010008159.1:0-48649 GCA_025490895.1 Thaumatotibia leucotreta
TTATAAAAATTTGTTGGTTAGCGGTGAATTCTTGAAACATTTGGGTTATTTCGGATCTAAAAGTCGATATTTCCCTAGAACAGTTGCAATTCCTCTCTGGCGACGGCCGCTGTTTACGTTTGTTACGTTGCATCGATAGCAGTTCTTCGCTATTATCTGGCTCCGCCTGATACGGCCCTGGTTGCGGTGCACTATTAGTCACCATCTTAACGGGAGATCTAGTAACACCCGAGCCGTACGACATTTTTCTAAAATGGTATGAGCGTTAATGTCAATAAGATACACGCGATTGTTACAGCATTGACGCCTTGCGTTGTAGTGTTTGTATGACAGAGTAAAAAAATGTAGTCGTACTGTTTACCCGTTGAAGAAGCGGGGACGCTCGCTGGATGTACCGCGTAGGTTCGGTATTGTAATGACGTATCTCCACTTTGATGATTTGTTTAAATTAGCACTTTATTGTTCAGTAATTATGTTCTGTTTTTATTTTTGCACAAATTAAAAATTGTTTAGAAAATCAGTAACACGTCTGCTCGCGTCAATGCTCAGAGAGTACTGAATGTTGTTTAGGAATGTTTCCGTTCCACGAAGAAAAAAATTTAAAAACCTATTACAAATAGGTTTTTGACACCCGAAAACTATCGTAACTTAAAAAAGCACCGTCGTATACTGTAGTAAGTGTACTTACGACAGTTAATACGGGGCGGCCGCTCGCGCTCGCGCAGCGTAAGTGCCAGTTACGAACTTATACGCGGTGGAGCAGAGGTTTTTCGTGAGTGATCATTTTTTATCAAAAACTAACAACTAGATGAGACAAAAATGGATAAACGATACATTTTATTTCATAAAAATAAGAAACTGCATCGGGAACAAACTCAAACTAACTACAGGAGCAAAATTAAATTTCGAAACGGCCTTTGGAGTTAAAAAAAAAGGTGGTCCGAGACGAAATAAAAGACGCTTCAGACATAAAAATGATTTAAAACCACTAAGCAAAGATGGCAATCTGTTCGATTTTACTCAGAAATCATGTGCGTGTTTATTTAGTATGAATTTTGTCAATTTTTTAATAAAACCGGCGAATACTGTAGTATGTTATCACTTACCACAACTTATTTCGGAGTTTGAGATCGGTGTTTTGTCTTAAGTTTAACATACTACTATTTACGTTGGATTTTATTTATTTTTTTGTGTTGTATGTGTACTTGAGACATTTTTCGTCGGAAATTGTTTTTCAATTTCTATGGTAAGTGATATTTAAGACAGTATGCGCCGGATCAAATACAGAGTTACTACAATTTACAATTATAATGTTGGCGTATTTCAATAATTTCTGCTCACTTTACAGGTTCGCCGCTTCCTTTTGAACCAAACGATAAAGAAATGTAAAAGTCATTGTAATAAAACGGCATTTTTTGTGATAGTGACGAAGACAAAACAACTATATCACTTACGTTATGAAATACTGCAGCAGTTGGTGGGTTCATTTACGAGTATTTAGTCATCAGTCATTCAGTGAAATCATCGTCTGCAGATCGCCGACTTGACTGCTGACAGAATGTAACCACCAACAGCTGCAGTATCTAATCATGAAAGCGATATGACTGTTCTTTAAGTTTTATAATTACGCGGAAAAACACTTATTATTGATCTCTTATGATGTAGTAGAAGCTGAAGGCATTTTTGTTAACTGATTTTTTTATGTCTTTGCACTGTGAGAGAAACCATTAATCTGCCATGTATATATTTATAATTTAAAAATTACGTTCCTAATGCTGAATGACAGACTGTTTTTATGTACTAACTAAAGGCACAAAATTATAATTAAGCGGTTAAACTCATGTATATTCGGTAAATGGTGGTCTTGCGCCGGCACTAATGTCATGTCCGACTGCGGGTTTGTGTCACTAAACACTACGTAACAGATGAGAAGCACACAAAGTCACTGTGTGCACAAAACCATCATTATTAGCTCGAAGATTACCGGCTTCTATGCCGTTGGCTCAGTCCAGCCCCCATCCCGATTGAAATTAATTTTAATCGCTCTGTTTATCTTTCGTGGCAGGTAACACTGCGTACCAGCATCCTCGCTTTATCAAAGCGTTTAGGAAATGCAATGTGCCTGCATCGTATGACTGTGGTGGACACAGCCGAGTTGTCTAACTCACTGTTCATGACACTCCATATGTGTCTGAGTCTTGTAGACTCATTACGTCGTTCTTTACCGAAGTTGTACGGTATCTCATAAACACCCGAGCTGCCAAGTGAATTCCCATCCTTTGGAGAGAGTAAAAAGTATTCATATTGGTATGAGGACGCAAAATGATCTTAATGATAAACCTCCGGCGTAATAGGCGTCCAATTGCGTTTGTTACTCCTTTAATATGAGGCAAGAATGCTGGTGCCCTCTCTACTGTGTGGTGATGTCGAAACCTCCCTGAGCTCCTTGTACGCTGACTTTGTCTCCAACCATATCTGTTCCTCTCCAAGCTCTCCAACGTCTCGTCTCGTCAGACATGTTGCAACATTTGTAATAATTAAGATAACAGGAGGTAATAGGAGATACCTGTGTCTAGCCGTGGAATGAAAAAGGCCAATGATGTGATGTGAATAAACAATATAAATTTATTTCACATGTATTGTGAATTACAGAGTTGTGCGAGAACAGGTTTGCGAGATAATGGTATAAGCCAGTTAGAAGGTAGCTTTTCTATAGACTTTTTGTGACAGACGATCATTCGGACCTAGCAATAAGAACCCATCAAGAAAACGAAGTGTCCCATCCACCTCTCTATTAAATGTGAACTTTATTCTGGGATGTATCACATTAAGATTGGTTAGTAACACATCAACAACTCTATGAAGAATTACAGCAAAAACGTCATCCAAATTTCGTAACCAACATCTCGGCCTATTCGGACAACTATCGAATGCCCTCTGCTCAAATTTATCCATGGAAATGTTGACCAGTACCAAAACTACATTATAAGAGAACTCTTTGCTTCAATCTGCATCTGCAAATAATAAACTTCTGCCCTCGCCAAACGAAATAGCAACTATTCAGGAAATTTTCGATGTATTTCATGTGCACAGTAGGTAAGTAGTTACGAGCCACAAAATCTTTAATTATTTTTATAGTTTTTAGTACTCGCAAACAAATAAGCTACATCTAATTCAACTCCATAATCCTGTCTTCATTCAACACGACATTTTTCTGAAACGGTACAAAAATACTGTACCAGATCTATTTTTCATACATACATTTGCTCAAAATATTCCATCAGGGTTCCATAAAAATACTATTAAATTGTTCGTTAAATGGCATAATATAGTAACTAACAAAAAGTTTTTATAATGATTCCGCAAAATAATGTAGTAAATAACAGATACGACAAAACTTACACTCATGATTCCGACGTATCCTGTAGTATGTATAACTTACGATGAATGACCATTTATGACCACCAGCGTAAAGTGACGTTAGTAATACATACCACAATTTTTAGATTCTCTTCTCCGTCATATACTGTCGTAAGTGCAATTCCAGCAAAAATATGAAATTTATCAGAAAAGTAATTATGTCACTATAAAGACAGTATCTTTGTTATTGTTTATGCCAATTTTCAAAGCAATTGAACTATGTGACCACCGTACACATTTCAAACTTTAAAGTGCTCTCCTGTAAACTTGCCATTTTCAACTTACGACAACTTACGTAGGGGCCGTCGATATATTATAATTAGGTACCCTACAGATTTTCTATAATTCGGTGCCAAGCCAAATAGCTTCCAAAATACATGAAATAAGTTATATTTAAAGAATTATCCCCCAACTCTTAATCTCTAAGGAGTTGTAGCTTTCATCATCAGCTCACCAACATGAAACGATGACCACCTAAAGGCAAATAGTCGAAAAGCTTCCAAAATATGCGAAATATGTTATATTTAAAGAATTATCCCCCAACTCTTAATCGCTAAGGAGTTGTACCTTCCATCATCAGATCACCAACTTAAGACGTTCATGACTAGATGCAAATACTTGATTAGTCTTCGAAAATAAATGAAAAATGTCATGTGTGCCTACAACTTTCGAAGAGTTCCCTCGATTTCCCCAGGATCCCATCATCAGATCTGGACCCAAAGACAATGGAACCAACTAGAAGATATACCATTTTAAACAAAAAAAGAATTTTACAAATCGGTCCACGCGTCTTCGAGTAATCGGGAAACATACATAAAAAAACCGGTCCTTATGGCCCTTCAGAAGTTGTTCAATTCCGTCTTACTGGAAGGGAGAAGCATGGAACAGAGGTGTGGTGGTACTGTTCTTTAAAAAAAAGGTGACAACGCTTTTTTGAAGAACTACCGACCCATATCACTTCTGAGCCATGTCTATAAGCTGTTTTCAAGAGTCATTACGAATCGTCTTGCACGCAGGCTTGATGACTTCCAGCCTCCCGAACAAGCCGGGTTCCGAAGAGGCTTTAGTACCGTAGACCATATCCATACGCTTCGCCAGGTTATACAGAAGACCGAAGAATATAACCTGCCCCTCTGTTTAGCGTTTGTGGACTACGAGAAAGCCTTTGATTCGATCGAAATCTGGGCAGTACTACACTCTCTCCAACGGTGCCAAGTCGACTACCGCTATATCGAGGTGTTGAAGTGTTTGTACGAGAGCGCCACAATGTCAGTCCGACTCCAAGACCAGAGCTCGAAGCCTATTCTGCTGCAGCGGGGAGTTAGGCAGGGAGATGTCATCTCCCCTAAGCTGTTTACCGCTGCACTGGAGGATGTCTTTAAGACTCTGGACTGGAGAAGGCTGGGTATCAACATAAACGGCGAGTACCTCACTCACCTTCGATTCGCTGACGATATAGTAGTCTTGGCTGAAACCTTGGAGGACTTAAGTACTATGCTCGTTGGTCTCAGTAAAGCCTCCGAGCGAGTTGGTCTTAAGATGAACATGCATAAGACGAAAATCATGCCAAATTCCCATGTAGCACCAACTCCCGTAATAATCGGAGACTTTACTCTCGAAGTTGTAGACGAATATATATACCTAGGACAAACTATCCCGTTAGGTAGGTCCAATTTCGAGAAAGAGGTCAATCGTCGAATCCGACTCGGTTGGGCAGCGTTCGGGAAGCTACGACACATATTTTCGTCCAATATTCCGCAGTGTTTGAAGACGAAAGTCTTTGATCAGTGTGTGTTGCCAGTGATGACATACGGTACTGAAACGTGGCCGCTTACAATGGGCCTCATAAGAAGGCTCAAAGTCACCCAAAGGGCAATGGAGAGGGCTATGCTAGGAGTCTCTCTGCGTGATCGGATTAAAAATGAGACCATCCACAGCAGAACCAAAGTAACCGAAATAGCTCTCCGAATCGCTAAACTGAAGTGGCAGTGGGCGGGGCACATTGCGCGTAGAACCGATGGCCGTTGGGGCGGGAAGGTTCTTGAGTGGCGGCCACGTACCGGAAGGCGTAGCGTGAGTAGGCCCCCCACAAGGTGGACTGATGACCTGGTGAAGGTCGCAGGAGTCCGCTGGATGCGGGTGGCGCAGGACCGGTCATTGTGGCAATCTTTGGGAGAGGCCTATGTTCAGCAGTGGACGTCTTTCGGCTGATATGATGATGATGATGATGACATAAAAAAAAAGATTTCGACGAATTGTAAACCTCCTCCTTTTTGAAGTCGGTTAAAATTATCCGACATAAAGCAACGAGCAACACACTCAAGTTAACAGCTCGTTGACAGCTAATTTCAAAAGCAGACGACATAATTAACTGCTCGTTCGTACCTACTTTACGAAAATGTTCGTACCTACATTACTGCTCCGCAAATCTTTGAAAAAAAATCTGTTGGGTCCTAATTAAGTGTAGGTAACTTGAAAATACCTCGTAATCCATGATTACGCTAATGAATCCCATGCCTGGTTTAGTTTATTCCCCGTATTAGATTTACACAAGGTACAATTGAACATTTACATAGTTGCCTATAAAAATATAGGTTTTGATATTTTCGGATACTAAGAAATTATTTATTTGTTTAGTAGTTATGGCATCCTAAACATTTTACATTCGGTCTAACTTGAAAATTCTCTTTAAATCTAAACTTTCTGTCAACTACAAAAGTCATCGATTTTTATGTCAAAGTCATGTGGGTTGGAACGTTATTGTGTAACTACGTCCAGTTATTGGTATGATATTATTTATGAATTTTATGTCTGGTTTAATTTACCGCCCGTATCAGATTTACACACCATAGATATCGCTTCCTTTAGCTTTAAGGTCGCCTTTTGTTTAATTCTTTGAAACATGTAGGTACTTTTTTTGTTCTGGATTTGTCTTTGTGATGCAATAGAGGGTTATTTTATTGTATTGTATAATTTCCGCTATGATCAACCAAAACGAACTTATAAATTAATTGTGACGTAATTGCCCCGCTGAACTTTTCTATTGTATGTTTAGTAGTTAGTATTTACACACTCAAAATGTAAATAACTAAGTAGCGTAAATTTCACACAGGCTTCAGTGGAGTCGATAATAAATACTTATTTTTATGACTGAATGTATTTTTTTTATACATTGCTTACATTTTATCTATCATGTTTTAAGGAAATACAATTTACGTACGTGAGATTTTGTAATAGCATGATCAAATAATACAAATAATAAACGAGATATAGTTAGTTCTATAACGAAGTAAATATAAAAAATGGTGTACATTTAACATTTAAGAGTAAGACTCTTACTGAGACATTGCTAATAAACTATTATTGTGCTTTATATTTTCGTTGTCTATAAAAAAAATATTATAACAATAAAATGGTGTAGGTATAATTGCCTTTATTGTATAAACTTATTCTAAATAAAATCTTAGTAAAGGGTCATTTGCAGAAAAAGTGTACCTTTTAATTTTTTTGCGATCATGGACTGTATAATACATAATTTTACTCGGCATCGTCGCGTACTTTTCAGTTATGAAACAAACAAAAATGTCCCTAATGTCACGAAAATAATAATAAGTATGTAAATTGAGATTACTCAGTTTACTCGTAGTTACTCCCATACTAAATGTATGAAACGAAATGTAACGAAACTGATGAAAAAATCTCAAATTTCTTACAGAATTTTTCATACCTTTAGTATGGGAGTAACTAAACTGAGAAATCTCAATTTACATACTTATTTTCGTGACATCAAAAGGTACACTTTTTCTGCAAATGACCCTAAAATTTAAGTAATTTAATAAATTGGAATTAATAATTTGCCTGTAGGTAACAGTTAGTATTATTAACTTCATCATCATCATCGTCATATCAGTCGAAATACGTCCACTGCTAAACATAGGCCTCCCGTAAAGTTTAAAATTATTAACTTATACAATCTTAAAACTAGTACCTAAAATCGACTACTCCATTGATGCATATGTGAAAAATGCCATTACCTGTCTGTGCACTCGACTAATCAAATGTAAATTTTCAGACTTCCGGTACTTAAGTAGTTTCAGTCTTTGAAGTTCAGTACGCTGTATTTATTACACAACGCTCGATTATTAAAAAAAATATATAGCCTTAATCAAAATAAAAATCACAATCGCATCGATTGTGATACGAAAGTTAGTGATACAAACTATATGGTATACTCTGTCCAACAACCTTCGGCAGTAGAAAAGGCGGCAAATCTATAGAATGTAATTACATATTGTTGATCATCATCAGCCTATGATAGTCCACTGCTGGATAGGCCTCTCCTATTAACTATACGTATAGACGCATTAGGAGGTAAATGCCCATAATCGACACGCTGGGCAAGCGTGTTGACGATCGCAGTAATGTGTCCACTATGATAACATCATCATCATCATCATCATCAGCCTATCGCAGTCCACTGCTGGACATAGGCCTCCCCAATTTCACGCCACCGTTCTCGATCTTCGGCTGCTCGCATCCAGCTCCTGCCAGCCATCCTGCGCAAATCGTCGCTCCACCTTGCCTGAGGGCGTCCTACACTACGCTTGCCGAGACGCGGTCTCCACTCAAGAACTCGTTTACCCCAACGGTTGTCAGTTCTACGGCTAATATGGCCAGCCCACTGCTACTTCAGCTTGCTAATACGGTGGGCTATGTCGATAACTTTGGTTCTCTGCCGGATAACCTCATTTCTGATTCGATCCCGCAGAGAGACGCGGAGCATAACCCTTTCCATAGCTCGCTGAGCGACCTTGAACTTGTGGACCAGCCGTACCGTCAGTGTCCACGTTTCGGCTCCGTACGTCATGACGGGTAGGACGCACTGATTGAAGACTTTTGTCTTCAGACACTGTGGGATCGACGATGTGAAGATTCGACGTAGCTTCCCAAATGCTGCCCAACCTAGCTGAATTCTTCTATTCACCTCATTCTCGAAGTTGTCTCTACCCATCTGCAATGTTTGGCCGAGGTATACATATCTTTGAACAACTTCGAGAACGGTGCCGTGTACTGCGATCGGTTCCGGTAGTACATGTTCATTGAACATAACCTTGGTTTTTTCCAAGTTCATCCGTAGGCCGATGCGTATAGAAGAGTCAGCCAGGTCGTTCAGCATCTGTTGTAGGTCCTGCAGCGTTTCTGCCACGATGACGATATCATCAGCGAATCGCAAGTGAGAGATGTACTCGCCATTAATGGTGATGCCACGCCCTTTCCAGCTCAGCGTCTTAAACATATCCTCCATTGCATTTGAGAACAATTTCGGGGAGATCACGTCCCCTTGTCTCACGCCTCTATGCAATGGTATAGGATTTATTTGCTGATTCTGTACGACGGACATGGTGGCGGCCTCGTATAGACATCTTATCACTTGAATGTATCGCCAATCAACTTGACATCGCTGCAAGGACTCCAGAACAGACCAGATCTCAATCGGACGAGTCGGTGATCGCTACCGGTATTGAACCTGTTGATCACGGAGACATCTCTGAATATGTGCCGTTTGTCCGTCATGATGAAGTCGATCTCATTTTTCGTCATAGTGTCCGGGCTTTGCCACGTCCACTTCCTTTGGGGCTGCTTCTTGAAGAATGAGTTCATCAAAAAGAGCCCCTCGCGTTCGAGGAAGTTGACGAGCATTTGTCCCCTATGATTTCTGCATCCATAACCATGGGATCCTACTACCGATTCGCTGAAATTTTGTACTCCCACTTTAGCGTTAAAATCTCCCATGACAACGTTAAAATGGGTCTTAGGAGTGGAATGGAGGGCCCTCGATATGTCATCGAACATTTCCTCCACCTCATCATCCGAATGTGCCGAGGTCGGTGCGTACACTTGCACCACCTTGAGGCTATACCTCTCGGTGAGCTTGATGATGAGGTACGCTACCCTGTTCGACACACTGGATATTTCCACAACGTTGTCAGAGAGGGACTTGTGAACCAGAAACCCAACGCCACCTTGGGATTGTTGGTCTCCCTAACGGAAGTACATTAGGTGGCCTGATTCGAGTGTTATGGTGTCCTCCCCCTCTCTTCGGACTTCACATAACCCTAGTATGTGCCACCTAATCTTCCCAAGTTCCACCTCAAGTTGCGCCAGGTGCGAGTCAAGCCGAAGCGTGCGTCCGTTAAACGTCGCCAGGATCAGTCGGTTGTGGTGGCCGTCCGTAACCCGGAGATTCTTCGCACCCCCTGCCCCGTCGTTACCGTGGTCGCCACCATGACCAGGAATAGCGGAGCTACCGGGAACTGGGGGCCGTGGCTTTTGTTGTGCTTTCATTTGGGGGGGGGGGGGGGGGTTGCCCATAAACCCCCCCCAAAATGAAAGCACAACGCGATATATGATGACGCTGCTGCCCATCATCATTCTTTTATCAAATAATGATCAGTGACACTTCAATCCCTTAGTCGACTTTTACGACACCCGCAGGAGGAGTTGGGGTGGTGACAAATGTATTCTTACTGCCGTAACCACACGGCCTATTGTTGATCACTCATAGAAAATATTAATTTTTCAGTGCCAAAAGTCGCTACACCAAATTTAACTTCGTAACAGATAAATTATGACGTAAAATTTAGTTCTTTAAAGGCCTTATGAAAGTCGCCGGGACACGCTGTATGCAGGTCGCATCTAACCGGTACATGTGGAGGTCCAGAGGGGAGGCCTATGTTCAGCAGTGGACGTCTTATGGCTGAGATGATGGTGATGATGATGAAAGGCCTATAACTATGTACAATAGAAACATAAAGTAAGCTCCAACAGGACCTACTTTAAATTTCATCGCTAATGAGTTTTATATGCATGTCTAATATGTTTTTTATACCACAGTTTCCTGAGGCTGGGCTTTGACCATACTCTAAAGGCCCGGCCACGACATGGCTCTAAGGCGGCCAGCGGCGAGCGAATCCAGAGTTGGAGCGGGATGCCGATATGGGTATTCTCTCTCGCACGTATGGTTCCGCTAAGCCGGTCGCCTTAGACCAATGTCGTGGCCGCGGCATAGGGGCAAGCCATACGTGCTAGCCGCTTTGTATCTGAAACTTTTTCAGCATTCTGGTATAGGGTGAGAGATATGGTGCTACTTAAAAAAATACCACTGAAAAAATATTAAGAACAATTTGAGTTTATCCACAGATTTCGTCCTATTACTGCAAATACCGACTAAGTAAAAAAAAGTGATTTTGAGATAATGCGATTTTAATGTTTGGAGGTATATCTTTACATAAAAAAATTAAGATATGTACAATCTGTATTTAGAATTTTATAGCCTATATTGTCTAGTTTACTATCTAATCGTGAAAATTATTCAGTCTGTATTTGATTGACAATAAAAATGCGATTTTAATAAAACAGTCGCAAACTTAGTTGCTTTTTCCTGTAGAAATATATTTTTGTTTATTTCTCTTATCAATACATCTAGAACAACATATTCCTTTGATTAAGCTTTGGTTGACATGTACGTTTCTCATAAATCGCAATATGATAAGAAAAAGTCTCAGATTTTCAAGTTATTACAAAATTTACTAAAAATCCACAATGACTTAATCGGTTTTATCTGTAGGAAATCTAGAAGTGTCTTCGTTTAAGTCTCAAATCTTCAAATTATCATCACTAATCACAGTATTTTATTGACAATAAAGCATTTTTGGAAGCCTCCTAACCCTTAATAATACATAGTTTTAGGTTTTGTGGGAAAAACACGAAATAAAAAAAATTAAAAAACAACGAACTTCACCAGTTTTTGTTGATGTCTCATAAACGACTGAACTGATTACGTTAAGATTTATAAAACAATATCTCAAAACTATACACCTTTAAATAAATTTAAAAAAATGCTAATCGGTTCAGGCGTCTTCGAGTAATCGCATCATATACTTACTACGTCTACTACGCTCGCTCAGCAACTCTGCCAACTCGAACTCGAAAGCTAGGCCTCCGAAACTAAATAACACCATAATGTATGACTAAGGATGTTACTTTTCATTTTATAATTACACATAACAGTAATAATATAAATAGTATTTGTACACTTGATAACCGGTAGTCATACATTATTGAAAGTTTTGTTAGGAAAAATAAAGCCAAATTCCCTTGTTCCCCGTGGCGAGTCTAACGAGTTTTCTACTCCTTGCACTCATTGTTATTAAGTTATTATACACTAGCGCTAAAATAGTCCTTTTACACGATTTTTTTAACAAACATTACGAGAAACAACAACCTGTGACATCGGCGCGTGAGTCGCAACTGAGTGAAGTTACTACGGCGTGAAGCTCGTACGCGCACATAATTGGTTTCTCCTGTAGAGATTTACGTCAATATTGAAATAGAACTACAAGCGAAAACAACTAAGTTGCTTTTAAATTTTTTGGCAGTATGATATTGGCGTTGTTTGGAAACAATTATCTACTGGAAAAACATGCTAAAGGCATGTAATGTGTTCAACCTGTCGTGAAATAAATAATTTAATAGAATCATTTTCATGCTAAAACCAAATAAGTATAATAATATTTTTTGGTAAAACTTAAAATGAGAATGTATAAATTCAAATAAACACTATGTACCATTAACAGTTTTTACTTGGCGGAGAAAGCATAAAGTTTTGTATTAAGTTATGTATAATATCAGATTTTGGCAGTGAATATTTCAGTAAAATGACGTCTAAGTTACTTTATCTAAAAGCTATCTTTGGAACGGAGAGTCGTATCAAAACATGGGTTTTCCTAGATTGTAGTCCTTGAAATTCTTATTCCAAAGGCGTAAAAACACGATTTCGTGAAAAAGTCACTTAGTCGGTATTTGCATTAATAGGACGATTTATACTGTTTACAATGCATTTTATGCTCAGAAAGTACTTTTTTTAGGGTAAACTTATGCACAGGAAGTGATATTTTTCCGCACGTGTGAAATGAATTTTCATAGTACTTTTTCGCACGCCCTGGTTGATACAGAGGAGATAGTGTGGATTTGCTCGCATAATGCATTGTAAAATGTTGTATGATACACATTTTGAAACATAGGCTGTTTTTCTAATTTATGTCGGATTTAAAACACTCCCTACTTCCTACCCCTACTTTCCACACTTGTATCATAAATAACTAATAATTAATACAGTACTTACGATATATATAAAAAAAAAGTTGTGGCTTTGATTACACAATCGATATTATGCGTCTCAAAACCCTAGTGAATTATGCTAATTAGGGGTTAAAAGTTGAAGACCTGAATACCTAGTGTATAAAGAATTGACTAAATGTGTGAATTTTTTTAAATTGCTAATTTGAATGCCGCGCGACCTTGATCTGCTTATAATATAAAACCAAACCGCTTCAAATTGTGTTTATTATTTGCTGCATTTTCTTACCGTGAAGTCCGCGAACATTGAAATATTTTACGTTTTCACGTATTATTTTCAGTATAATTGAGAGGTAAGTTTTAATAAGAGCCAATGCTTCTTCTGTTTTGAGAGATTATTCCTGTATTCGAAAAGTGTATGAAATAATCGTATTTTATTTAAGTAATTGCTTGAATTGTACGGCAAAATTCTTTAGTCATCAAAAGCCGTACTCTTTACGCGACTGAAGGTATTATGTAAATATCCCAAATAATCCAAGTTACTATAGCCGTATCATGAGTTGGAAAGTAAAGGATTCGTTCGGTTTTACTCGATATGTAATGCATTCTATCGCGCTCCCACTGACATATTGGAGCGAGCGTGATTTACGTATCGAGAAAAACCTAACGTAACAATCCTTTACATTTCAACTCGTGGTACGGCTACTATAGTTAAAAATTCAAGACAAATCAATTCAATTCTCACGTTTTTAATAAAAATGTTGTCCTGTGTGCCCATGAACTTCACCTTGAGTTAAACGCAGTCTTATTTTTCATCTCTCTCGCTTGCATCACGCATTCTAAATGATAAACTGTGTGCTGTGTCTCACAGATCACGAAAGATGACCTTCGGCCCTCAGGCTCAGCTTATATGGTTACCCAGATATATTTATACGTAGAAAAGCTTTGTTTTCTCGCAGCTCGGCCTCCGGCCTCGCAGGCTACCGCACCTCAATGAGACGCTCCGGGCCTTCGGCCCTACTCGGAGCTCGACCTGCGGCCTTCGCTGGGGTTCGAAGCGAACCGTCGGGCCTGCGGCCCTCCGGTTCGCTTATTAGAGCAGTTTCATCGAATCCCTAATAATTGCGTGCGGTTCGTCTTTGGGCTCCGCAAGTAGTATGATCACATCTCTGCGTTTCGACTAAAACTTAATTGGCTCCCCATTCGAGAACGTAGATCATTTCGTGTTCTCTGTACCATTTACTCATTTTTGTTTGATCCCCTTACTCCCAATTACCTTCGCTGTAAATTTAAATTTGACGCTCCGCGCCCTATCTCCGATCCTCCCGTAGCCTTAAACTCATTTTCCTCCGACATCGAACTAGTTTCGTGTCTAATTCTTATACCACTAATTGGAGTTCGAGGCCAAAGAAACTACGAAAATATTGCCACAACAAGGAAACGTTCTCACAATAGTAAATCCTTATTTTCTAAAAACAGACGTTGAGATATCTTATTTATTGGTAATTTTAATTCTTTAATTTATAGAAAGAATATTATTTACTTATTTTCACGTAAATATAAGATACTAGCTTTTGCCCGCGGCTTCGCACGCGTAGATTCTATGAAAAAACGTAGACTTCTATGAAAAAAAAAATATTTTCAACCGACTTCAAAAAAGAAGGAGGTTACCATTTCGATTGTATGTAGTTATATTGTTACGCCGGTGGCATGATAAAAACTACAAATATGATTTTAGACACGTTAGAAGCGTTTTCAGCAGGCTAAAATGCGTTTTCAGGCCGTTTCAGAAGGTCCTCTTTCACATACTACAAAATCAAATATTCACCCCAGATACCGTCGTTTTCAGGCGCCTGAAACATGTTTTCAGGCCGTTTCAGGATACCCTCTATCCGATGGCGCAATAACCTGAAAACCCGTTTTCAGGCGTTTTCAGGACCCCTTTTGGGCCTCTCAAGTACAAATCGGTATATGGCTAAATTTCCCATAGGAGTGAAAGAGAAAGCACTATTAGATAGAGACAGCACGAGAGAATGTTCTGGAAGGATGTGAACGAGATAGCTATAGAGAGAACATTCTGGACGGGTGTGAAAGAGAAACCTGTAGAAAGAGACAGCAATACTCTAGAATGTTCGCGTACAGTCCACACCGACCGACCTAACTCGGGAACTTTCTAGAGTCGAATTATCTCGATCTTTGTAGATTCGAGTGCCTTGTATAAAAGCCCAGTATGACTCGGCCGAAGGGGTAGTTTCCATCGAGACAGCGAAGGGATAACATCGAGAGCGAAGACTGCGATTCTAACGGCGAGTTTGAGAGTGTAAAAGTGAATCAGTGTGACGTGATAAGTGTTTTAGTTTAGTGTTTGTTCTTTTAATAAGTAATTAAAGTATCAGTTTTAATTAGTGGTTTATTTATACATTTTCTATAGAAAACCCACCCCACGAACGTAACATTTGGTGTCAGAAGCGGGATAGAAAATGGGTATAACGCCACGTGACAACGAGACCGAGCCAAAAGGAGTTGTGACCCGGAGCCAAGCTGCACGTGAGGAACCTGCAGCGCGGGAGGATACTGCAGTACCTGAAGAGCCTCCAGCATGTCAGGATACTGCATCCAAGCCCGGTCCGTCTGGTTTGCAGGCTAAGAGTACTCAAGACGTAGACCTCAGAACTATTCTGATTCTCCTGAAGGAGCAGTCGCGCACACAAGATGAACAGCCGCGGAAACAAGACGAACAGTCACGGAAACAAGAAGAACAGTCGCGGAAACAAGAAGAACAGTCGAAATTGATTCTTCAAGAGTTGCACAAGGCTGCTACTGAATGGAAGCAAGAAATGTACGAAGTCCAAGGGAAGCTCAGTGACATGGAGAACAAGATTCATGTTGTAGAGGAAGCGGTTGAGCGTCGCCTCCAGAAGCTTGAATTAAAAGTAGCTAGTGGCATCAGTCCCTGCACACCTGAGATATCTGTGCCGGGAGGTGGAAAATTTAAGGCACCTCCTTTTGATGGAACATCTTCGTGGGCGGCGTACAAGCTACAGTTCGAGTCCGTGTCCAAAGCAAACGGTTGGAGTAAGGAGCAAGCGATGACGGCTCTGACGCTGGCACTTCGTGACGAGGCTCTTACAATTCTAGAAGCTCTTGGAAAAGAGCAAACTTACGACCGGCTTCTAGAAGCATTAGAAGCCCGTTACGGAGACAGTCATCTAGAACATGTCTACCGAGCTCAACTGAAAGACAGAACGCAGGGACGTAATGAGACATTGCAACAATGGGCCCTGGAAATTGAAAAGCTGGTCAGAAAGGCATACCAACGTTCAGCTGACTCTTGGATAAAAACCATGCTGGTGCAGGCATTTGTTGATGGGATCCGAGATTTGGAAGTAAGGGCGGCAGTACGACTAGGGCACCACGAAAGCCTTAAGGATGCCGTAGCTCATGCCCTAGAAGTTGAAGCTGTACGCCAAGATCCATCAAGATCCTATAAGCTACGTGAGGTATCTGCAAGGGAGCCGATTACACCTCGTCGGGAGTTTGGGCCACGATGTTACCATTGTGGAGAACGTGGCCATATACAAACTAGTTGCCCGAAAAGAAGCAGCAGGAGAGAACGAGATGAATCCCCTGTGACCAGGAATAAGGGTTCTGTACGACCAGAGCCGCAGCAGGGAAACGAGTAAGAGCCAGGACTAAGGGACGAGTGCTGGCTGGTGGTCGAAATGTCCCAGTAGTGATCTCACAAGTCAACGACGGGAATAGTCTGGTCGTCAAGGGAGAAATTGGTGGAATACCATGTAACCTTACTATCGACACCGGAGCTTCTCGGACGGTGATTAATTCTTGGCTTCTGAAACACCTGACTCGAGGTCATGTAGTCGTCCAACCGAAGCATCTACAGCTGCTTACAGCCACTGGCCAGCATATTCCCATCAAGGGGGAGACAGGAGTGGATTTAAGAATCGGCAAGCACATTTATCGGCATAAAGTGATTGTTGCCGACATAATTGACGACTGTATTATTGGACTTGATTTTATGAGGTGCCATGGTTATAAAATTGACATGGAAGTTGGAGTCCTGAAAACTAGATTTGATGAGGTTCCTATGGAAGGAGGAATTAGTGGGAATGTTTACTGCTCTAGAAGAACTGTTCTCCTACCAAAGGCACAGGTTCTAGTCCCAGTGCGTTTACCAGGAACATCAAGTCAGAGAGGTCGTCGATGTGTAGTTGTAGAAAAAGTATCCAACGGTAAACCATGGATGGCAGCTCGTACGGTGGTTACAACTTCACCTGCAGCATTTGTGAGAGTTCTCAACCTCAGTGATACCAAGTGTGTCCTTAACAAAGGTACTTTGGTTGGAAAATGTGAGGAACTCTCTTGGATACAAAGCTGTCAGGCTCCTACCAAGGATAAGGAATCTGAAGATTCCTTGCTTTCCACGGACATAGAAGGGTTGTTGGGCGAATCAAGAAATGATCTCACTCAGGAAGAGCTGGTCAAAGCACGTCAGTTATTGTTGCGGTATAGCAATGTATTCTCTGCGCATGACAGCGATATTGGAAGAACTGGCGTAGTCCAGCATGAAATCGACACTGGTGAAGTGATGCCCATTCGGCAGCGACCTCGACGAGTTCCAAGTGGCCTGAAGTGTTTGCTATTCCCAATCAGGAAGCAGTCACAATAGCGGAAAAGTTAGTCAATGAAGTAATTTGCCGTTTTGGAGTACCCC
The DNA here is from genome assembly GCA_025490895.1 of Thaumatotibia leucotreta. Taxonomy (NCBI): domain Eukaryota; kingdom Metazoa; phylum Arthropoda; class Insecta; order Lepidoptera; family Tortricidae; genus Thaumatotibia; species Thaumatotibia leucotreta. The sequence goes on from JALPQI010008159.1 coordinate 17,291, forward strand.
TGGAGATACACAGCGATCAAGGCAGGAACTTTGAATCTGCGGTATTCCAAGAGACCTGTCGAATCATGGGATTGCATAAGACAAGAACTACGTCATATCATCCTCAGTCCGATGGAATGGTTGAGAGATTCAATCAGACCCTGGAGAGACATCTTGCCAAGGTAGTCGAAAGTCACCAAAAAGATTGGGACCGGCATATCCCTCTCTTTTTGATGTCATACAGGTCCGCCACCCATGAAAGCACTGCAGTTACTCCCGCATATGCCAATTTCGGAAGAGAGCTTCGTTTACCTGCTGACCTCTTAACAGGACGCCCACCAGATGCTCCGAGGTCTATAACAGAGTATGTGTGCGATCTAAGAGACCGGATGGATGACGTTTATAGTCTAGTTCGCGAGCACGGGCTTCAAGCTAGCACGAGGATGAAGACCAGGTATGACAGGAAGTCCAACCAAATTGGGTACGAGGAAGGCTCATTGGTGTGGCTACATAACCCTATGAGAAAGAAAGGAAAGTCTCCGAAACTGTCTCCGAATTGGGAAGGGCCGTACAGAGTAGTTACGAAGATCAATGACGTTACGTATCGGATACGGAGGAATTTACGAAGCCCATGCAAGATTGTTCACGTTGACCGGCTCGCCAAATACCACGGAAATAATGATGCTCGGGACGAGCATGTCTTAGGAGGGGGTAGTGTTACGCCGGTGGCATGATAAAAACTACAAATATGATTTTAGACACGTTAGAAGCGTTTTCAGCAGGCTAAAATGCGTTTTCAGGCCGTTTCAGAAGGTCCTCTTTCACATACTACAAAATCAAATATTCACCCCAGATACCGTCGTTTTCAGGCGCCTGAAACATGTTTTCAGGCCGTTTCAGGATACCCTCTATCCGATGGCGCAATAACCTGAAAACCCGTTTTCAGGCGTTTTCAGGACCCCTTTTGGGCCTCTCAAGTACAAATCGGTATATGGCTAAATTTCCCATAGGAGTGAAAGAGAAAGCACTATTAGATAGAGACAGCACGAGAGAATGTTCTGGAAGGATGTGAACGAGATAGCTATAGAGAGAACATTCTGGACGGGTGTGAAAGAGAAACCTGTAGAAAGAGACAGCAATACTCTAGAATGTTCGCGTACAGTCCACACCGACCGACCTAACTCGGGAACTTTCTAGAGTCGAATTATCTCGATCTTTGTAGATTCGAGTGCCTTGTATAAAAGCCCAGTATGACTCGGCCGAAGGGGTAGTTTCCATCGAGACAGCGAAGGGATAACATCGAGAGCGAAGACTGCGATTCTAACGGCGAGTTTGAGAGTGTAAAAGTGAATCAGTGTGACGTGATAAGTGTTTTAGTTTAGTGTTTGTTCTTTTAATAAGTAATTAAAGTATCAGTTTTAATTAGTGGTTTATTTATACATTTTCTATAGAAAACCCACCCCACGAACGTAACAATATATTATGCATGTTACACGGTTTCCTGCAAATAATGAATCCTATTTTGTTTTTTTTTTCTCAGGAGATTCAAAAGTGGCCGAAATAAGTTTAATATTGTGATATTTTTTTTTGGGTTTCGATTTGACTTGTCGACAAATGTTGTTTCAAAGACAACGGTTCGAATATTTTCATTTCATCGACAAGTCATTCTGTCGAAGAATAGTTTTCAGTAAATTTTAATCAGGGAATTTTGAATGGTGCTTGAGGTTTTTCTTTACGGGTTTAGTTTGATTCAAATTTAGTAATATTTATTCCGTAGTTCTAAACTAACCCTGAACCTACTTTGATAGCTGTTTGCTTATGTGTGGGGTCACAGTTGTAACCTAACTTAAACATATTTTAATAGCCGCTCGTTTCTATGTGGGGTCGCACTGGTTGCAGTTCTAACCAAACCTAAACCTACTTTGATAGCCGTTTGCTTTTGTGTGGGGTCGCAGTTCTAACCTAACCTACTTTGAGAGCCGTTTTTTTTGTGTGGGGTCGCAGTTCTAACCTAAACTAAACCTGCTTTGATAGCCGTTTGCATATGTGCGGGGTCGCAGTTCTAACCTAACCTAAACCTACTTTGATAGCCCTTTGGTTTTTATGTGGAGTCGCAGTTCTAACCGAAACTAAACCTGCTTTGATAGCCGTTTTCTTATGTGTGGGGTCGCAGTTCTAACCTAACCTAAACCTGCTTTGATAGCTGTTCGCTTATGTGTGGGGTCGCAGTTTTAACCTAAACTAAACCTACTTTGATAGCAGTTTATTTTTGGGTGGGGTCGCAGTTCTAACCTAACCTAAACCTTCTTTGATAGCTGTTCGCTTATGTGTGGGGTCACAGTTTTACCCTTACATAAACCTGTTTTAATAGCCGTTCGTTTCTGTGTGGGGTCGCACTGGTCGCAGTTCTTACTTAACCTAAACCTACTTTGATAGCTGTTTGCTTAGCTGTGGGGTCGCAGTTCTAACCTAACCTAAACCTATTTGAATAACCGTTCATTTCTGCGTGGAATCGCAATGGTCGCAGTTTTAACCTAACCTTAAACTACTTTGATAGCCGTTTGCTTATGTGTGGGGTCGCAGTTCTAACCTAACCTAAACCTACTTTAATAGCCGTTAGTTTCTGTGTGGGGTTGGAGTTCAAACCTAACATAAACCTACTTTCAAAGCCGTTCGTTGCTGTGTGGGGTTACTATTCAAACCTAACCTGAACCTCCTTTGATAGTCGTTCGTTTCTGTGTGGAGTCGCATTTCTAATCTAACCCAAAACCTACTTTGATAGCCGTTCGTTTCTGTGTGGGGTCGCAGTTCTAACCTTTCCTAAACCTAAGTAGAATCTTACCTTATTACATTCTGTTTGAAGTCTGTTTCATTGAACAGCATATTAGTACGACATAATTAAATACTTGATTGCAAATAAACTACACGAATTAGAAAGCTGAATTTACAGTGAGGCGGCCCGCGTACCCGCGCTGCTTTTACTACCTATATACATATACTGTCCGCGAGCTGTCAAACAAACATTTGAAATTCGTTCGCTTTGCATCATATGTCGCAATGCAAAATTGTAGTAATTTTTAACGAACAAACAAATTAATATTGTTTTGTCTAGACTTAAAAAATAAAACTTCACAATGACCTTTTATGTAGCAAACTGCATTACTTACCAAAATTTAAAATTTATAGTATCTACGTATTCATCGTACCTATATAACATGGTATGTAGATAAGTACCTACATCTTCATTGGCAAGAACACTTCTATGAAGTTTGAATTAAATAACCCAACGAATCTGGTTCCTTCTTACAAACTTTAACCTTCCATTTAACCCCCATAGGGAATGAATTTTCAAAAAAACTGAAACACGTGTTTACTTATTTATTGTTAAAAACATTCATGTGAAGTTTCGAATAAAATAGCCCAACTAATCTTATTTCCCCATTCAAACTTTAACCCTCCATTTAACCCCCATAGGGAATGAATTTTCAAAAAACCTGAAAAACGTGTTTACTTATTTATTGTTAAAAACAGTCATGTGAAGTTTCGAATAAAATAGCCCAACCAATCTTATTTCCCCATACAAACTTTAACCCTCCATTTAACCCCTTTACGGGATGAATTTTCAAAAATCCGTTCTTAGTGCGCCTCTAAACATTATAAAAAATGTACATGCCAAGTTTGAACTCTCTAGGACCAGCGGTTTGGGCTGTGCGTTGATTTAAGTCAGTCAGTCAGTCAATCAGTTAGTCAGTCAGTCAGTCAGTCAGGACATTGCCGTTTATATATCGATACCTTTAGGCTCAAAGGGCGTAAACGCCAAATTGCCACTTTACAGGAGAAGCAAAAAAAGAAAAGTATTTTAGAAAAAAAATCATAACTTCTTTGTTTTTTGGCAGAATAACTTAAATTTTGGCCAATGTACTTGACTTTTTAAGATAAACATTTTGAATATCAATCATTTAAGATAAATGAATAAATAAAAAAAAAGGGTGTGTTATACTCCCTTAACTTTTTGAAATAATGGCGTTTACGCCCTTAAACTTCACATAATATGCAAAAAATGTAGGGAGTATTGGTTACTAAACGTTTGAGTTTTGGTCTAAATGGGGCGTATATCACAATTACCATACTTATAATCGGTCTTATAAACTCATTCATAACATAGGCAATGCTCTGCATGGGTGTATAATACACCGTGGGGTTAAAAAAATACTTACAATCAATTAAAAGGTTGCTGCTTTTATTAAAAACTGTCTACACTGACTATGCTGTTGCTGATTATATTTTTCTTTTATGTCTAGGGATAAAAATAATGTTAATGGTGTTATTGGACCATTAAGCTACTACCAAAACCCAGATTAAAATGCGATATGAAACCAGTAAAACAAACAACAATTCATCATAAATTTAAGAGTCAAACTCCTGTCGGCGTAACTGATGAATGTAACTGTATCCATCTAACTCTGTCTAAAGCCACCTCCTTGACTTCCTTATACGACACAACGTCTACTTTCTCTTTTATTTGTTTCATGTAAATTCCTCTATGTCTCCCTCTTCCTCGCTGTCCTTCAATTCTTCCTTCGATTATGTTTTTTTTTATCAAAGCGTCATGTCGTATAAGGTGACCAAACATTTTCCCTCTCCTATTTTCTATTATCTTTAGCAAACTCCTTTTTTCATTCACTCTTTTAAGCACTTCTTCATTTGTGATATTTTTTGTCCAACTTATCTTCTCCATTCATCTCCAGCTCCACATTTCAAATGCTTCCAGTATCTCTCTGTCCATTTTCGTCATGGCCCACGCCTGACACCCATATAATGCTATACTCCAGATGAAAGTTTTGATGAGCTTCTTACAAACAGCAATTAATAATGACATCTTTTTTATATATATATTTCTTTCAATAATATCCTCTAGATGCAATGTAAGGTACATTTACTCTCATTTAGTATTATTTTTCCTTATAATTACCAACACATACATATTAACTACTAAATTAAATATAATAGCATGCTTTTAGAATACTAATAATCACAAATCTTTATCTTTTGATTTTTATAAAACCTATATACACAACTTAAGATCTTTTACTCTCACATAGCATTTCTTTCTTTTTTAAATTACCAACATATAATTATGTAGATATTAATTACATACTAAATGGAGTAGAAGACTTTTAAAATACTTAATCATTAAATTAAATTTATGTTTAAAACGCACAGAACCAAAAATATAACTGTGCGTACTGTAAATTAAAAATGTCGACTGCAATTGAACGTAAATTTATACACATTATACACAATGTCTCCCATTTTTATCACATTATCTGTCTATACTTTTCATTTCACACTTGTAACATAGGTACGCCAGTATACAGGTAAGTATACATAGATTTAGAATGATGGTCATTCGCTTCTATACTGTAGTTTTAATAACGCAATAACTGTTCATTCTTACTTTATAATTGGATAATGACAATGAATCATTACTATCGTATAGATACACAGTACGTAAGCAATTTTGAAATAATAAAATAACTTAGCGAGCCTATAAGCCATAATTTGTACATTTCTTGGGGCGTATAAGTCAAAAAGTTTTGTTATCATAGGGCGTAAGAGGCGCAGCATGCCTACTACGTTACGGCGTATGAGTCATTTTAAAACGTACAATGCAAGGATACGGGCGTATAAACCTAATTTAGCCTACTGGAGTCATACTACCTAAATTAAGCAGCATAATTTCTACGTCGTAAGAGCTTGTTTAGTTTTGTATTATAAACATTTTATAACAACTTGTTATAAGACCTCTTTATTTTTTTATTTCTGAACTTATTACCTAAATAAACAAAAAATTGTGTAAATGTATCAAATACGCCTCTTGCTTTTAAAAAATCTCCTAGAAATACGTGGGTCGTATATGCCCTAAATTGTCGAGTTTCGTTGTTTTAACTACACATATCGATAGAGAAAAAAAAACTGAACAAAACTGCATTCAAAACTCATTTTGGCCAAAATGGCGTTTACGCCCTTTGAGCCTAAAGGTATCGATATATAGATTTAATGAAAACTTGAATAAGTAAGTATGGCACGCTGTCGTTTGTGTTCAATGATAGGTAATTCAACTTCTTTTTAAAATAAGACTTTGAAATGTAGGCTTTTATCATTTTAAGTTCTTTACAATAAAATTTTGCAATATCAATGTACGTATTTATCAGATTCTGGGTAATTTTCGAGAACTCTCAAAATATTCAATAATAAAAGCAACTTTCGTCTGATAGGTACGTCTGTGGCAGGAATTTTTCAAAAGTACGTCGTCTATCAACACTTTAAAACTTTGCAGCTGGCCTACAAATACCCTTGTTATAATTAGCAAACATATAGACTGAAATGTTTATTTAATTTCATTTTTGTTTATCATCGCTATAATTTCAAGCTTATCTTTTGCATATTATTTGACATGTACTCTTATTCCAGAGTAGCTGGGCCTCGGGCATGCTGTTGCTGTGGTCGGTGGTGGTGGCGCTGGTGGCGGCGCTGGCGCTGCTGGCGCTGCGCGGGCGCCGGCGCGGGCGCGCGCTGCGAGCGCTGCACGCGCGGTTGTCGTGCGGCTGGCGGTACTTCCCTCTCGTCGGCAACGCCTTGCAATTCCTGGGCACTGATGAAGGTCGCTCAATTTTAAGCTTTACTTTTTGAACGAAATTAATCCAGAACCCCGCGGCCGCTTTGAATAAAAATAAACAGCATGCTCCAAGGGACTAAATAAACTTTAACATATCGTCAGTTGTAATATGAATTAATGTAACCACCAAATCACTATTTTTCAGGAGGGCCCAAAAACTAATTTGACATTTATAACGTATGTAGTATCTTTTTAGTTACTTATCCTATTGAAATGATGTTTATCTTGTTTGTTTTATTTTTGAGAGGTCTATTTGACACAGTTACTAACTGCGACCACAGTTGTAGTTTAGGAAATGGCTGGACGTAAAATATATATAAAAAATGGAGATACGTTAATAATAGAAACTAACGCTAGAATTAAATACTTAGAGGACCGGGATCTGGAGAAAGAGTTTTTAAGACAGCGAGTCAATCAGTTAGAAGATGCGCTTAACGTTCAGGCGCAGGCTGTGCTTTGCAACCAGATAGAAATTCAAGGTTTGAACGAAATGTCAAATGAAAGTATGCATCACATTGTCCTAACAACTGCCGCTAAGGTCGGCGTAAGCCTCAACGAGGAAGACATCGACTTTGTGGCTCGCGTAGGCCCGCGCCGAAATGTCGGCACGGCAGGACACAAAGGGCCGAAACCGCGACCTTTAGTTGTAAAGTTTGTACGGCAAAAGACGCGTAACGGTTTCATGAAAGCAGCAAAATCTCGACGAAATCTCACAACTACCGATATTGAAATTGCCGGGCCCACCTCTAAGCTCTTCTTTAATGAACGCCTAACTAGAGAAAACCTTAATTTATTTCGTGAGGCTAGACTGCGCAAATCAAACGCTGGTTTCAAGTTCTGTTGGATTCGAAATGGAATTATCCTTGTCCGCAAGTATGAAGGTAGCCCAGCTGTCATCATACAAAATCACGACGACCTCAGGAAGTGTTTCGGGGACGAAGCTTGCCCACGCCGCGAATTCTTGGGTACTTCTTAGGTACAAAACAACGCAGACACCGCTTGTTCCAGCCATTCATTGGACAACACCGACAGTTCTCTTGACTGCTAATTTCATCTCTTTGTATACTTGCTTATGTTTAATCCTTTTTCATTGTATTGTATTGATAGAATTTCAATATTGTAATGCTCTTTGGTTGTATCAACACACACATTTCACACAAATACCTCTACACATCCATCCTCTGCTTTGTAATTCCTACATTTCAACTCGATGTATCAGGTTTCCAGCGTGTACAAATATAGTGCATCATAGGCTACTTGTGGACGATGAACCCGACACCTCCCTGGGACTGTTGGTCGCCCTCCCGGAAATAGAACAAGTTGCCGGACTTTAGGATTATCGTGTCCTCGCCCTCTCTTCAGACTTCTGACAATCCCACAATGTCCCAACGCAACTTGCTCAATCCTTCCTCCAGTTCCACTAACTTTTCGTCGGTCCGCAGTGTACGCGTGTTGTACGTTGCCAGGGCCAGAGGTCGTCGGTGGTGGTAGCCGGATCTTTGCCGGAGATTCTTAGCACCCCTGACCCCGCTAGCACCCTGGCCGCTACCATAACCAGGGCACCGGGGGTTGCCGGAACCTCGGGGCCGCGGCCTTGTTTGTATCATCATGGGGGGTAATTGCCATAATCGCCACGCTTGGCATGCGGGTTGGCGATCGCAGTGTCTCCACCGCACTTTAGGGATGCTGCTGCCCATCCCCCGGTGGTCTTGGTCGTAGTTTTCAGACATACCCGGGTCAATAAAAACAATGCAAAAGTATAATTGTACCTATACTGTAATGACATACCTAATTATTATTATCTTTACAATGTACGGAATGTACCTTATTCCACGATAATCGGTTCCAAAAGGCCACGTCACAACACAACCATTAAGTGTTTGAAATAACCGTGGGTCGACTTGTCTCAGATTGTCCCCTGATATACCATGGGATATGTAGTAGGTACGTATTTTTGTATTACTTACCTACTAACGAATGTGTATACATTGAAGCCAAGGCAGGTAACACTATTACTTATTTTGCGAAGAAAAGGACTTCTGTTTTTCAATTGGTATCCTAATGATCCATAGATTTATTTGATTTGTTCGCAGATCGAATGAACGCGCTGATCCGACTGGGAGACGCGGCGCTACAAAATGGCGGCGTCTGCACAATCTGGTTGGGCCCTAAGCTTTACGCCGGTAAGACAGACTGAAATTAGGACACAGACATTTTCCCTGATCCCGCCCTCCCCTTTCCGTTATAAAACCACACGTGCCGGTTTGCGGTGTCACTTCTTCACCGTGGAAAATATTCCCACGTGTACTAAGAAATTCGGTAATTCCTTCATATGCCGGACTATTAAAAAGTGGAATTCTTTACCGGCACATGTGTTTCCGCATACCTATAAGTTGGGACCCTTTAAACGAAGCGTATATAGCATCTAGCGGGCCAGCAAGGCGGTGGCAACTAACAGGTTACTGATTGTCTCCTGTTCGTTGCCGCCGCGATTTGGGCTCTACTTTTCACTTACGATCAGGTGGAGTGGAGCCACTTTGTTGTGCCAACATAAAAAAAAACAGTCCCAATAGCAGACTGATTGTTGCAAATGAATACTTGGTTTCATTACCCGCCGTACTAAAGATTTTCGCGATCCCAACATCATCAAATTGCTTTACACAGCCCAGCCAGTGTGAAGTAAAATTGAATCAGTCTCAATACCTAATTTGGAATTCTAATGAAAAATCTTGTAAGGTGTAAGTACGCAACATGTTAACAGAGAATATTTATTTGACTCACGATATTTTGCTCATATATAAATCTATATAAAGTAATGTGTTCTGGGGAGAAGAGTTTGTAAGTAATGTTACGAGTATTAGTACAGCGTCGGGTACTAGTACTTCCACCTTATCCTTTTGTTAGAAATGGTCCAAAAAAGTTTTCTTCTCATCTTACATAAATCCATTCAGGTATATGAGTACTTCCCATTTCTGTACCCTACCTACTTACTCGGAATGTAGGACTTGAAGTCCTTACTCGTCCTTAGAGGTCAAACGTACTGTCGAGCTCTTGGAAAGCTTGCTAACTTCAGATTGTTTCTACTTGATCACTAAATCTGGTTGTTTATAATTTTGTCCTTGATATCCTTTGAGGTCGGAACCATTGCCTACTGGCGGAGAAACAGGCGCCTACTGCAGCACCCCAGTAGTCCCCACTATATTATAGTATAGGTATACTAGGTACATATTATGTAGTCCTCGGGAAGGCCTACTGGATAAACTCCAGCCCGTGGCACCCACAGAAAACCCCCGGGGGTTAGTCTAAATACTTTAAATAATTTCCTTTTTTTCGTAATGATGACTGAGAAATGTAGGAAATAATGACAGTAATATAATCATTTTGTGTAATCAATAATCATGTTACTTAGTAAATAATATACTTAATGGAACATTGTGCATGTAAAGAGGTAAATACCTATCTATGTACGGTATTACAAACGAAAGTCTATTAGAAGCCCTAATTTCTAATCCGCTAAATGACCGTAAATGCATAGAATGTTTTTTTACCATAATTACGACAAAAAAATTGAGTTTCTCAACAAAATAATATCTGGAAACTTCCGTTTTCCACGACGCCTTCTAGCTTACTTAACTTTTGAAAATGACAGATATGCAGCGTGTGAAGCTTATAATGGCGAACCTTAATATATCGGCTATGTAAAGAACATATTGCCCGCAGTGGTGTCGGAGCCGGCGGCGCTGGCGCAGGTGGCGAGGACCTGTCTGGAGAAGGACCACACCACCATGCGCTACCTGCGGCTCGTGCTCGGCAACGGAATCATATTCGCTCCATGTAAGTGACAACTCTAGAGGGTGTAAGGGTGTAAGTGTAACAAAAATAGTGGTGATCAGTTAAAGGGCCCGCGCCCACACGTCTTTCGAGCGTCATCGCTTAGTGAAAGTCCGCATTGCGTTCAGGGCTACGCGGCCGTTCAGTAGGCGACGACGCCCGAAAGACGTCAACTAGTATTAAATAACTTACAATAAGTACTAATACTTGCATTGCTCCATAGGGAAAATCGCTTTTCTATAGTTCCTGCGACGCTTGCAAGCTATCCTAAAGCAAGAATGATGAAAAATGTGTTGTCAGTGCGATCACTATGAAAATGTAACGCTGATTTTGATGACACCATAGGCAACATCTGGCGTCCCCGCCGCAAGGTGATGGCTCCGCCCTTCAGCTCGAGGAACCTGCAGCAGTTCGTGTCGGTGTTCGACAAGCAGAGCGCCATCATGGCGGACCAGCTCGGTGCGCGCGCCGGACAGGGGGACTTCGAGTTCTGGAACTACGTCACCACGTATACGTTTGATGCCGTATGTGGTAAGAACTCGTTACTTAAATTGGAGCTGTCAAATTGTCTGTTGAGGATCCCCAAGGTTTACGGATCGTATAAATCCAAGCTAAGGATATGTGTTATACTATTTTGTGCAGACCGGATGGTTATGCAATGACCGCACAACAGTTTTGAATAGATTTGCCATATTATATGACAGACGATACAATTTCTGTTCAGTCTCAGTGTACATACAGCTCATGAATTTTTTTTCTCAAAAGTTTTTCATATCTCTGGGTTACAGAAACAGTTCTGGGCGTAGAACTGAACGCTCAGAAGGAAGGTCACCACCCGTTCCTAGCCGCGTTCTCCGTGTGCGCGCGCTGCCTGGCGCGCCGCATGCTGTCGCCCTGGCTCTACTGGGACTGGCTCTACCGGCTCACCAGCCACTACAAGCCGTTCATGGATACAAGGCAAACTATTTTCGACTTTTGCCATCAGGTTGGTCAATCAATCAACTAAAGCAACCGTTATAATTATAATATTTATAATACCTGATTTAAAATGTCAAAACTAAGCTTCGCATATTCATTTCTAGACGAAAATTGTTATTATTCGTTTTCGGTTGGACTTTAGCGTAAGACAACCAACCACTTATGCCGGGCATTACTAGAATAGAATAAAAATGTATTATTATTAACCTACCTATTTATAGGAAAACAAAGGAAGCAGATTATTTATAATTATTTCCTGGGATTAATTTCACTTAACAATCGCATAAGCCTTTTTATTCGATGTCGTCGAAAAATCGACTCTGCTTATTAAAATCGGAAAGTAGACCTACAAGGTGCACACTGATTTCTTAATAATAATATGTTATTACATTCAATTAAATATAATTTTACTTTAGGACTAATGTAATTATTAACACATTCTCATAATAACTTATGTTTCTTGCAGACAATAGATGCTAAAAGAAAGGAACTGGCAGAGATGCAGGAGACCGAGGACGGTGAGCAAGTTACACTAATAGTTATTGATCAACTTACCCTACCCGCCAAATGCATAATATCATACTTCCTGTTTTTGGAGCATAACACCTATTATGATGGAAAACGTCTCGCACTGTGAGCCATTATGCGTGGACATTTACTTACATCCTAATGCGTTCTTATTATACGCATAGTTAACAAGAGAGGCCTACCAGCATGATACAGGCTGATGATGATCACACGTTTTAGACGGAGTAGAACGTGTGAAGACTTTCTTGGAGCTGATGATCGAGTCCTCGGGAAGTGTGCGCGGGTACTCGGACGAGGAGCTGCGCGAGGAGTGCCTGTCGCTGGTGTCGGCGGGCACCGACACGTCGGCCGTCGGCGTCGGCTTCGCCGCCGTCATGCTGTCCCGCCATCCCAGCGTGCAGGACAAGGTTTACCAGGAGTACGTACCACCTCTACAATCACTACATCTACATTTTCGCATGTTTTGACATTCACATTGCAAGAAGAACGATCCGAAAACGGGAATTTGCGCATTTTTCATCGAAACCGCTGGCAGAATTATGCCGGCCGCTCCTTTTCGATGTATTTAAGTATCTTAAAGAGAGGCCGCACGATCGTGCCAGGCTGTAATACACATACTTACAGGGAAAGAAATAATATTGTCTCCATCGGATAAAAACGTGCTTTAGTATTACCGAACAGTCAAGGTTTGTCCTACAAATAACGGCAATCTTTTCTTTCACTAATATGATTCTTCCGCAGACTCCGCGAGGTGTTAGGCGACTCGGAGCGGCCGGTGACGTGGCAGGACCTGCCGCGGCTGCAGTACCTGGAGCTGGTGGTGAAGGAGGCGCTCCGGCTGTACCCGCCCGTGCCCATCACCGTCAGGGACGTGCACGAGCCTGTCACACTACGTAAGTTGATAACATGCTGGGTAAATTTAGGATTTGATAATGGACCCTAGTGTAGGATTAACTCTAATTATTTGTCTGAGGCCGCATTTATCACTGGTACCTAGGGCCTTGTAAATAAAAATGAGACAGAGCCATGAAACACTAAATGAATAAGTGTGTTTGACAGCGAACGGCGCGGTGCTGCAGCCGGGCATGGCGCTGGTGCTGCACTTGTGGAGCCTGCACCGCAGCCCCGCGTGCTGGGGCGCCGACGCGGACCAGTTCCGGCCGGAGCGCTTCCTGCAGCCGCTGCGGCACCCCGCGCAGTTCGCGCCCTTCAGCTACTCGCTCCGGAACTGCCTCGGTAACCGAACACCACACCTACCCACCCACACCAAAAGCTAACTTTTTGAATTGGTAATCCACTTACATGTAACATTCATTCATTAGGAGCGATTTCAGGGAGACCATCTCGTTTTGGAATTATTGTTCAGCTTAGAAAAGACAGAGATTAATCCTCTCCCTCTTACAGACATATTGATAAGACCGTAAGGGACAAGGAAGGGTTAAGGAGCTTTCGAATTCAAATTTCAAATTTCGGCAGGAAGTTCATCCCACAGCCGGAGCACTCGTAAACCACCCAAAGGCAAACATTGGCAACCATCTAATGCGTGAAAACAAAATTTTTGCCAAACTGCTTCGAACCGCGCTATCCACTACGGAGGCTCGGTTAGTCGGCTCAATGGTTTCCGAAGCATTACATCATCAGCCTATCTCAGTGCACCGATGGACACGGGCCACTCCTATTAACTATCCTTATATTCCTTATAGACGCATTACGAGGTAAATCCCGATAATCGCCACGCCGGGCAAGCGTATTGGCAATCGTACTAATGTGTCCACTATGATGAGTGATGACGCTGCTGCCCATCATCAATCTTCTATCAAGAATTGGTCAGTGACACTTCAATCCCTTAGTCGGCTTTTACCACACCCATGGGAAGAATTGGGGTGGTGACAAATGTATTGTTACTGCCGTCACCACACGACAAAGCATTAGCATCTTTCAATTCCAGGAGGCAACTACGCGATGATGTCGGCGAAGACGGCCCTGGCGACGCTGGTGCGGCGCTACGAGCTGCTGCCGCCGGCCGCGCTGCCCCGCGACCAGCTCCGCAGCCCCCTCCGCGTCGAGTTCGACGTCATGATGAAGCCCTGCGACAACTTCCGCCTTAGGATACAGAGGAGAAATGAGGCAAAGAGCTCTTGAGCCTGTCATTGCCAATATGTGTTTTGTAAATCTATCTGTTAGATTAATGGGCATTTTAAAATTCGGTTAATTAAAGCACTGATGTAAATGCGTTAATAGTTTACGTAAAATATAAAAGGGCAAAAAATATTTAATTCATGTATGTCTAACTACTCGCTAACAGATGGTGTTAGTAGTCCTGATTTTCCCAAAGTTTGTTACTTATTCTTAATGTTGAAAATCGCCATAACGTTTCTAAAAATACCAGGAATTATATTTAATGACTTTCGAGCTGACAAACTAGTAAGAATTAGAACGTGACAGCAAAGAAGACATACGATAAAAATGGAACCACAAAAAAAATCCTCATAAGCTTACAGGTGTAATGTAATATTTATTAATACGAAAACCATGCCAATATGTACATACCTAGGATTTGCACAAAGTACAGAAGCTTCACTGCTTTGATGTTCAGAAATGCCGGCTTTTTATGTAATTAATTATTTAATTAGTATAAAGTGTTCATTCGCTTCTATGTAAAAACTTTCTATTCAAATATTAGTCACACATTTTGTCGCTAGATGTCGTTGTCAGCAAACTAAGTAACAGAAGTTGTTTCCGATTTGCATAATACTTAGCGGATGATATTGTATGTACAGTCAAAGACAAAATAAGGGGTATACAAAAAAGTTCAAAAATATGTCCTAGTGCACTCTAATTCTGTGTAATAAGAACGTCGTAACATATTTATGAACGGATTCTTTCGATACTTATTTTTGCACTTGACTGTACTCCGATTCAAGTGTACAGTACATTATTTATTAGTAATAAATATTTTATTGTGGTTAAGTCACAGTGCTTATTTATGGGACCCTTTTCAACAACTGGTGAATGAAAAATAATTATTATGTTTTATAAAATATAATTATTTTTTTTATAAAATTTAAAGATGTAATTGTTAATTTTTATTTTTTTGCATTCTAACCGCTTGAAATCCTGAGGTTTGGCATGAGGGTAATGGCAATAGGTAATGTAGTCTCGCTAAAATACATTATTTATTAGACTGTGTTCTAATTCCTTACTGTTCTTTTTAATAGCCCCGATACCTAAAGGGACAATAACCAAGAATTAAATAAAGAAAAGGACGAGTTATAGTTAATATACAATAAATTCGATTAAGTAAACTAAACCATCAACGTAGGCCACTAAATCTGTGACAAAACTAAATTAATATCATATTAATATACAAAACACATACATTTCGCAGCGTCTCTAAGAAAATCATTATCTCAACCTTTATCTCAATAAAATAATATTTGATATAGTTCGACAGCTGTTAAAACGTCCTTGTCTGCGGCGGACCTATTGACCTTTGACACCCCACGTAGGTAGGTACACTAGGTACGTTGCGTTCAGAGTTCAGACGCTGATCGGACCGTGATTTAGCGTCGATGCTTACGTCAGACGAGTAGCGTCAAATAGGAAACCATAGGCCAATAACCGTAATAAAATTAATAACTACAGCACCTACTGATACACAGACATGTGTCACTTTCGAGCTGACAAACTAGTTAGAATTAGAACGTGACAGCAAAGAAGACATACGATAAAAATGGAACCACAAAAAAGTTCCTCATAAGCTTACAGGTGTAATGTAATATTTATTAATACGAAAACCATGCCAATATGTACATACCTAGGATTTGCACAAAGTACAGAAGCTTCACTGCTTTGATGTTCAGAAATGCCGGCTTTTTATGTGCCTACACAATTATTATTATATTACCAAACAAAACGACGCGCGAGGCGACGCGAGCAGCTGAAATGGGCCTTATTGCGTGGCGTAAAGGTCGTTATTAGCAGCATTATAAGCCGCACGCCGTCGAAAACAGGGTTGTCAATTGACAACGTTTCAAAATTTTCAATGTCACTAAATCGAAAACCATTTAGATTTAGATCACAAAACTATATTTTTTAATAATTTTATCGCAAATATTTTTGTAAAAAATCGTAATAATAGTTTAAAGGGGAAGTTACGTCACATAGCTGATTCAAAGCTGCCACTATGACCAAAAAATCTTGCGGTTGGAATGTCTCTTGTGTTTGACAGTGACACTTGACACTTGTCACCGATTTTCGTCGTTTTCTTATGTGTTTGAAACGTCACTTGTGACGTCATTTAGCTGATTCTTGACGTTTGTAACTTACGCTCTTTCTGTTCTAAGTAGTAATAAAAGGGAATTTTCTCACAAAATTTGCAATATAATTGAAAAATAAAAAAATACGTGTATCTTTTAATATTGAGTTCTTTCAATACAGATAATAAAAACTAGCACTAAAAAATATGAAATGTTGTCAATTATTTAAAATTAATAAAATAAGGAAAGGCGCTATGAGGCGTCTGACAAAATACATTACTGCAATCATATCTACGGCGTTAATAGCATTCGTCTTGATAGCTAATTCAAAAATTTAGTTCCTGCATGATCTATATATATAAAAGAAGAAGCTCCCTGATAAAGATGCACGCACAGCCTAAACCCCTGGTCCTATAGACTCCAAATTTGGCACGTAGGTTCCTTTTATGGTGTAGACGAGCACTAAGAAAGGATTTTACAAAATTCACCTTCTAAGGGGTTGAAATGGGGGTCCAAATAAATAATAAATAATAAATAAATAAATATCTTGGGACATCTTCCACAAATCGACCTAGTCCCACGGTAAGCTCAATTAAGGCTTGTGATGTGGGTACCAGGCGACGATATATATAATAGATAGATACATATAGATACTTAAATACATAGACAGCCATGACCAAGGAACAAACATTTGTGATAAATAAATACACAAAGAATGCCCTCGCCGGGATTCGAACCCGGAACCTCCAGCTTCGTAGGCAGGGTCACTACCAACTAGGCTACGGAGGCTGACAAAGTTTGTATGGCGAAATAAGATTAGTTGAACTATTTGATCCGAAACTTCGCAAAAGTATTCTTTAAAGTAATTGAGTAAAGGTATGTTAAATGTTTTTTGAAAATTCAAAGTAAAGGTATGTTAAAGGTTTTTTGAAAATTCAACCCCCAGAAAAAGGTAAGAAGGGTGACGAAGTGAAAAAATCAAGTTGGGTATCGTTTCTATGGTTTATCGGGACGTAGATCACGAATACAATAACGATTTTAAATTTTAACGCGGCGGACGTGAAATACTATGTACACGGTTATGGTGTAATGGGGTAAAATTCGAAAAATATCAATATAATTTTATTATTTATCTTTTATCTATATATATATAAAAGAAGAAGCTCCCTTATAAAGATGCACGCACAGCCTAAACCCCTGGTCCTATAGACTCCAAATTTGGCACGTAGGTTCCTTTTATGGTGTAGACGAGCACTAAGAAAGGATTTTACAAAATTCACCTTCTAAGGGGTTGAAATGGGGGTCCAAAGTTTGTATGGCGAAATAAGGTTAGTTGAACTATTTGATCCGAAACTTCGCAAAAGTATTCTTTAAAGTAATTGAGTAAAGGTATGTTAAAGGTTTTTTGAAAATTCAACCCCCGGAAAAAGGTAAAAAGGGTGACGAAGTGAAAAAATCAAGTTGGGTATCGTTTCTATGGTTTATCGGGACGTAGATCACGAATACAATAACGATTTTTAATTTTAACACTGCCGAAGTGAAATACTATGTACACGGTTATGGTGTAATGGGGTAAAATTGGAAAAATATCAATATAATTTTATTATTTATCTTTTATCTATATATATAAAAGAAGAAGCTCCCTTATAAAGATGCACGCACAGCCTAAACCCCTGGTCCTATAGACTCTAAATTTGGCACGTAGGTTCCTTTTATGGTGTAGACGAGCAATAAGAAAGGATTTTACAAAATTCACCTTCTAAGGGGTTGAAATGGGGGTCCAAAGTTTGTATGGCGAAATAAGATTAGTTGAACTATTTGATCCGAAACTTCGCAAAAGTAGGTATTCTTTAAAGTTATTGAGTAAAGGTATGTTAAAGGTTTTTTGAAAATTTAACCCCCGGAAAAAGGTAAAAAGGGTGACGAAGTGAAAAAATCAAGTTGGGTATCGTTTCTATGGTTTATCGGGACGTAGATCACGAATACAATAACGATTTTTGATTTTAACGCGGCGGACGTGAAATACTATGTACACGGTTATGGTGTAATGGGGTAAAATTCGAAAAATATCAATATAATTTTATTATTTATCTTTTATATATATATAAACTAGTTTTTTGCTCTGTGCGCGAGGCCCAAGGGCCTCGCGGGCCTCTCTTTTTGTCGACTGGAGGAGTGGAGGACTCGAGATTTATTTTTTATTTTCTTATATTTTTTTATTATTGTTTTTGTATTATATTTTACTGATGTTGCAGTTGTTGGGCTTTTGAGCTGGACTCCTGCAGCTCGGCCTTCGGCCTCGCGAGCTGTCAGGCCTCTGAGGGACGCTTCGGGCCTTCAGCCCTACGCGGAGCTCGGCCTTCGGCCTTCGCAGACAGTCGAAACGAATCGTCGGGACTGCGGCCCTCCGATTCGTTTTCATATTACACTTTTTCATTGAGTAGCATGGATGCGTTGGACTCCTGCAGCTCGGCCTTCGGCCTCGCGAGCTGGCGCGCCTATGTTGGACGCTTCGGGCCTTCGGCCCTACGCGGAGCTCGGCCTTCGGCCTTCGCGGCTAATAGAGTTACTCAGATTTTGTTACACGTAGAAGAGCTTTATTTTCTCGCAGCTCGGCCTCCGGCCTCGCAGGCTGCCGCGCCTCTATGGGACGCTCCGGGCCTTCGGCCCTACGCGGAGCTCGGCCTGCGGCCTTCGCTGGCGTTCGAAGCGAACCGTCGGGCCTGCGGCCCTCCGGTTCGCTTATTAAGACAGTTAGGAAGGCAGTTTCACCGCGTGGGCTCGCCCGTCGGGCCTTCGGCCCTCGGGCTCGCGCGGAGAGCCCCTCGATCGTGACGCTCCGGGCCTTCGGCCCTACGCGGAGCTCGGCCTTCGGTCTTCGCGGACTTGACGCCTCGCCATCTGGCCTTCGGCCCTCATGCTCGGCTTATTAAGATACTGGGGATGTTGAACGCTTGGTAGCTCGATTTGCTCGGAGCTCGGCCTTCGGCCTCGCTTTAAGTTACTTGGAGGTGACGCGCTTGGGCCCTCGGGGTAAAGCTCCGGGCCTTCGGCCCTCCGCGAGGTCGGCCTTCGGCCTCCCACCCTGAAGCTCGCCCTTCGGGCTCGCTTAACTTAGATTTATATTGGTTCTGGTAATGTTCCGGCCCTCCGCGGGGTCGGCCTTCGGCCTCACGGCCTGAAGCTCGAGCACCCCACACCTATCTCCCCCCGTTTAAGAGTTCCCATACAAACTTTGACGGGCCCTACGGCGGCCATCTTGGATCCGAGAATCACAAAAACACTTTTTCTTTAATCGAGGACCCTCAGAGATTCTACCACAAAAAAATCCGGCTCGAAGGACCATTTTGAAAATTGAGTGCAAAAATTTTTTTTTTTTGGAAAAAAACTGTCAGCAGTTCCCTATGACATTTGGTCGAGCACCCCCCGTCTAACTTTCACCGTTGAGCCAGGCCGTCGAACATTTTTTGACCAGGGAGCAAATCCTGAAATGTTGCAGCTATATATATTATTAAAGAAGAAGCTCCTTTATAAAGATGCACGCACAGCCTAAACTCCTGGTCCTATAGACTCCAAATTCGGCACGTAGGTTCCTTTTATGGTGTAGACGAGCACTAAGAAAGGATTTTACAAAATTCTTCTTCTAAGGGGTTGAAATGGGGGTCCAAAGTTTGTATGGCGAAATAAGATTAGTTGAACTATTTGATCCGAAACTTCGCAAAAGTATTCTTTAAAGTAATTGAGTAAAGGTATGTTAAAGGTTTTTTGAAAATTCAACCCCCGAAAAAAGGTAAAAAGGGTGACGAAGTGAAAAAATCAAGATCGGTATCGTTTTTATAGTTTATCGAGTCGTAGATCACGAAAACTATCACGATTTTAAAATTTAACGCGGCGGACGTGAAATACTATGTACACGGTTATGGTGTGATGGGGTAAAATTCGAAAAATATCAATATAATTTTATTATTTATTTATATTTATGTTCATTTCTGGTTCTAGAGATTCCAAATTTAGCGCGTAGGTTTCTTTGAGGATGTAGGGGTGCTCTAAAAAGGTTAAGTCGAAATCCACTCCCTAGAGGGTGCAATGGGGGTCCAAAGTTAGTATGGCGAAACAAGATTAGTTGGACTATTTTGTCCGAAACTTCCTAGGAGTACCTATTCTTCAAAATAATAAAGACATGTTTGCAGGTTTTTTGAAAATTTAACCCCTGAAAAAGGTAAAAAGGGTGAGGAAGTGAAAAAATCAAGTTGGGTATCGTTTCTATGGTTTATCGGGACGTAGATCACCAAAACGATTTTAAAATTTAACGCGGCAGACGTGAAATACTATGTACACGGTTATGGTGTGATGGGGTAAAATTCGAAAAATATCAATATAATTTTATTATTTATGTTCATTTCTGGTTCTAGAGATTCCAAATATAGCGCGTAGGTTTCTTTGAGGATGTAGGGGCGCTCTAAAAAAGGTTAAGTCAAAATCCACTCATTAGAGGGTGCAATGAGTCTAAAGTTTGTAGGGGAAACTTGACTATTTAAACTGTTTTATCCGAAACTTCACAGGAGTATTCCCAAACATAAATGACTAAAGACATGTTTTAGGGTTTTTGAGAATTGAACTCTTGAAAGTGGTAAAAAGGTTAAACAGTAAAAAAACAACATGGTTATCGTTTCTATAGTCTACTATCGTGTCGCTGTACCGAGGTGTACGTGAAATACCATCTTCTCTGTTATGGTCTCATGGGCTTGCGGGTTATGACAGGGGTATCGTTTTAGTGTTTATTTCTGATAAAAAAAAATCTAAATATAGCATGTTAACCAACGTTAATAACCTTTTAAGTTTTCCTGAGTTTTCATGCGATAGTAATCAAAAGTACATAATATATCTGTGTATCCAAGGTGTTTTTTTATAAAGTCAAAACAGTCGTCATCATAAATTTCGACATTTTTGATCCAATGGTGTAAATCGATGTATCGGGATACCAGAGGTTCTTAACAAACTGCAAAAAAGGCTGCCTATTCAATTCCCGTTTCGATATTGTCCGTCATAAAAATCGGTGGTAATCTGAAGTTCTGACTGATCTGTTCATCATAATGAAGCAGAAGTCAAATTTGCAAGAAACGGTAACAATATTGAGTTACTTCAAATGTTAATCAGCTCGCCTAATTATGGTCATCTTTGTTAGGCCTGGGAAACGACAAATGATAGTTTTTATCATCAAAACACAACAATCACCTATGTGAGTGTGTATGTAAACTTTTAAAGATAAAAAACATTTGTCAGTTACCAGATGGTAAAGATGACCATAATATGATAGCGGATTTTGATAATAATCTGTATCTGAAATGTCAAAGCGTTTCAGTAATGAATTTGAGGTCAAATTTGCACAAAATGATCGGCACCTTGAATTTATTTAGTTTGAATCCGACCTTAATAAAAATCGGTATCTTAGGATCCAAGGGGGTTTTTACAAAAAGTGAGAAGCTATCACATCTAAAATTTCTAGAACTTTGATTTAATATTGATAAAAATCGATACCTACCGAGAAGATGAAAAGTTCATCATATGGAATTTGAAGTCAAAATTGCAAAAATAATTCGCCATCATGAATTTAGGTCTTAACCCTTAGGTGCATACAGTATCATAAATGATACAACCGAAATGACACATGTCGAAATAAGTAATCAATTGCGACTGACACACTGAGCAACAGAGTTCTAATTGGCATCGATAGTTTACATAAGTCGTTTCAGAATTAAAATGTGTGATACCATATGCACCTAAGGGTTAAGTTTAATACGACCGTGATAAAAATTTATAGAACGCGGCCGAACCGCGGGTAAAAGTACCATCCGTCACACTTAAATCGGTTAAGGCAAACGCGAGATAATCGCGGGAAAACATTAACATGCAGTGAATAGATATTAGAACGCGGGCAAAGCCGCGGGTAACTGCTAGTTATAATATAATTTACCTACGCATTTCATACACGTGATTCAAAAATATTTGTCTCGACTTGGGCGGCACCTTCTTTGTGCTTCGGCCGCGCGTGCCCGGGCGGCATTGTTTGAGGTGTGAGTGAGATAGCAACACGACTTTGCTAACTTTAGGTTTAGGTGAATAATTGAATATCCATCCGAAAAATCCTGATAATAACACGAACATTCTAAAAATAAGTATATTGTAAGTAGACAGTATGTGAGGTGTGCCGAAATTAATATATCTGCTTAATGCATTTAAAATGAAAGAATTACGTTAGGCACCTACGCATTCATTACAAAAGCAGCATAAATAAGTAGGTAATGGTTTAATCACAATCGTAAGGCAGACGTAACACGGCATTTTGTCTTATGTATTTGATATTGGGAATAAAGTCAGACTACTTAAATAATATGTTAGGGCAAAAGGCGCGAAATTCAGTAATAGTATCAGAGAACGAAGTTTTTTACATTAGGTATTTAAATGTGCCGCTTTTTTACTGACTAATTTGTCCGAACATAAACCGTTTTGTCTGTAATTGACTTGAGTTTCTGAGAATTTAATTTACTACGAAAGTAAATAATAAGTATAATTATGTTCCTTACTTTTTGGTATCTCTCTGTCTCTGACGCATCGGCTGTGCGAAAAACGCGTCACGAAAATTAACATTATTATTATTATTGCAACATGCTGCTATGCAGTATATTTTCGGCATTTTCATTTAAGATGCACATGTTTAAAATAATCCTAATATTTGCAAGCGACATATTTCGCGATACGTGACGAGCCAGCGTTGTAAATTTAAACGTGCGTTCCGAGACAGCGCGCGCCATCCATTGAATAGACCACGGAGACGGGGCGCTCTGCATGTACTTGTAGCCGCGCGACGGAATCGCGGAGTGACACCCCCTTGACATTATTGATATTACAGACACAGACACTTTGGTATTTGGTATGTCCCCGCGATATAGACTTCCTGTCCTTTTCTAACTATATTAATAAAACAGGAACGGATATTCTATCGCGCGGCGACAATCTGCCGTATCGTATCGCAGCCACACAATGCTCCTACTTTTGTTTTTTTTTTCGTAATATTAGTTTTCATGGAGATTTGAACTATGTTTGGGACGGTTTTCATCTATTTGGTGTTTTATACCTATATTAAATTTTCACATAAGTACCTTCAGCAAAAAAAATCATATTTAGGTAGACATAAAATCACAAGTCGAGGCCATATATTTTATAG
Organism: Thaumatotibia leucotreta; assembly: GCA_025490895.1. Lineage (NCBI taxonomy): Eukaryota > Metazoa > Arthropoda > Insecta > Lepidoptera > Tortricidae > Thaumatotibia > Thaumatotibia leucotreta. The sequence continues at coordinate 40,770 of JALPQI010008159.1, forward strand.
TTATGTAAATGTAAAACTGCAAGGAAGCAGGGGTCTGCCGCAGAAGACGCCCAAACTGTCAAGTGCCGTAAATATGCTTTTTTTTAACAATTACATTTATATGGCACTTGCGGTTGAAACTTCGGGCCCTGGTCATCAGACACAAAGAAACTCGTGAAATAAATTTCCAAAAAACTGATCGGTGTGTCTGGCGACCTACGGGCAGGGTCGTACTTCGCCCAGAGACTCAGTTTCGCCGTACAAAGAGGCTGTTCACGTGTAGTGAACATGTGCCTACCGACATCAGCAGCATCAATCTGGGACAAGAAACTGCACCGAGACAAGAACTTGCAAATACTACGCTTGCAATTAAACTCAAGAAACTGCAGTGTGGTATTACGCAAATATAGAAATAAGTTAGTATAAATAACCTGTGAATATGTAAATAAACTCTCTTTCTTATTTGGAAAAAAAAAATAATAATAATTAATAGACACGCGACTATCTGAATGGAGACAAATACAAAAAATTAAAAAGGACTTTTGGAACTCGTGGACTAAAGAGTATTTGCACCAATTACAACAGCGTTATAAATGGAAAACAAACGAAGATAATTTAAAGATCGGCACAGTCGTTCTCGTTAAAGACTCTAACATCAGCCCAAGTAAGTGGCCACTAGCAAAAGTAAAAGAGGTTTATCCTGGGAATGATGGGAACACGAGGGTAGTCACGCTAGAAAGGCCACAAGGTTCTGACCAAAAACGGGCAATTCACACATTAATCCCACTTCCTGTCAATGAAGAAACCAACGAAGTTAAGACGCCTGACAGATTTAACATAGGAACAGCCACCGTAACGACGAAACGAGCAAGCAAATATTCAATAGTAAATCTAATGCTGAGCTTCATGACCATATTGCAACTGTGTACAACAACCGCAGCTACCTTTACGACCAAGCAACTGGGACCGGGTTTGTACATCGAACAAATAGGAAACGCGACACTCGACCGAGGAACATTTAGGATTGACACATATTTTAAAAAATCAATGTTAGACCAAAAATTACAATCAACAAAACAGGTGTTGGCACAGATAAAATCATTGTGTGATCACGCAACATCGCTGGATAAGCAGACTCATTGCAGCCAGTACTACCATCATTTACAAGAGGAGATTCATCAGTTTCAGAGAACGTATGAATATTTGACAGAAATTAACACCACTAGGAAAAGAAGAGGATTAATGGGACAAATAATGACTTCCATTTTCGGAGTTAACGACCAAGTTTACAAAGACCTAAGTACACTACAAGACAATCAACAGAAACTAATAGACTCAGCAAACCATCAGGCAAAATTCATGATCTCAACCATATCAGCCGTAAATAACACCGAAGAACGTATACGCAGTAAATTAGAAAGGTTCCAGACAAAATTAAACCAAGCGATGACATACATAAATGATAACAACCGATGGTTTAAGACAATTAATTTTAACATAGTTCAAATCCACGTCATACAGTCGTACCAACTGGCCTACAATTACATTCAAGAAATAATAGACTATTATTCTGGAATAGTGCAAATATACTTATCAAAGGCTTCAGTATACAGCGTACTGGCCCCTAAAAGTGTAGCTGATGTCATAAAAAGCGCAAACAGCAAGCTGCCATCAAGTATAAAAATAATACAAAACCAATTAATAGACACGCGACTATCTGAAAATGAGACTCATATTCAAGTATCAGCTTACTTCCCAATAGCTGAGAAGGCAATATATACCTTAATACATATTACGCCGATACCTGAGAAAACCAAAAACGACTTACAAGGGTTTGACATTCCACAAGAATTTATAGGAATAGACTACAACAACGAACGATATTTTGAGCTCAGTCATGAAGAGTTTAAAAATTGTTTACAAAAACATGACAGTTACATTTGTTTTCCTGTGGCCGTGAAGAACATGCAATTAAACCAAAATTGCATTGTTAGACTTATAACTAAAAATGAAAACACTACAGATTGTCCAATCCGAAGGTATAAATTTACAAGTAACATTATCTGGAAACAAGTTCAAATGACAAATACTTGGATATATTTAACTAAACAACCAGAAACGGTGTCCATTGTGTGTGATGGTCAAAGACAAGAGATAACTATTCATGACATTGGTATAATTCAGATTTCTGAGAACTGTATTATAAAGACAATTACTACTAGTTTAGCTGCAAAAAGAACAGTTGTAACTAATATTTTAGCTTCATTCAGTAAAACTATAGAATTTAAGTTAGATAATCTGACCTTAGTGGACTTTCATAAAGATTTATCTAGAGAACAGGTAGTAGATAGCTCTAATGACATTTTTACTAGTTTAATTAAAAAAGAACATACCCTGCAAACAACCCTAGACAATACGGTTTGGAAAAGTATCACTACCCAAACCTATGTAGCTAGTTGTTCGACAATAATAATATGTTTAATATTAACTGTACTAATATACTGTTTCGGTCCACAGATTGCAAAGAAACTACAACAGATGAGACGGAGACGAACATGGAAGCCAGAACCAGGGACCAGCGGCACACCAGACCAACCGCCTGCACCTCGGCCCCGGCCTCCCACACAGCCGCACACCTACGCGCTGCCAGTTGCGCACACGAGTGCGCGCAGACCACGAGTGCAGCCCTCTTTGCAACTTTACCAACTGAAGACTGCACCTTCTACACCCAGCCCTTCTGAGAGGCGTCAGAATGTTCACGTGTAGTGAACATGTGCCTACCGACATCAGCAGCATCAATCTGGGACAAGAAACTGCACCGAGACAAGAACTTGCAAATACTACGCTTGCAATTAAACTCAAGAAACTGCAGCGTGGTATTACGCAAATATAGAAATAAGTTAGTATAAATAACCTGTGAATATGTAAATAAACTCTCTTTCTTATTTGGACACCGACTTTGCTACATTCACCAGGCTACCTTCCATCACTGTGGCATAAGACACCTTCAGCCTTAATTAGTTGCATGAGTCTGTGTAACTAGCAGTGATTATCCTGACCACACTAGTGACTTATGATAGGGCTAGGGCTGTAGGGAGTTTAGGGTTGTTTAGGGTGCTAGGGACATTAGGTTGACCAGGCTACAGCTCTCCCCCTAATTTGTTAGTAAAATCACTTCCTGATTTTACAGAGGCAATGCGGCGAGCGTTCTGGAAACTATGCCCCGGGACACATTAGGGTTTTTTGATGTGTAACAATGTTTATTTTGATACTTAATATGTACAATTCATCAATTGCTGTTTCTATTTGTGATTATTAAAAGATAACACTTCTAATGTAAAACTCATAAAAAAATAAGGAATATAATTTTTCATTGTAACCTGGCTTGTCCAAACGTAACATTGGTCTAGTGTTAACTCTTTATTTTATTAGTTTAAATAATAAAAATAGGGTAAAGGTACGTTTCTTGCGGCAACCCAAGGTTCCCCGACAGTGTACGTCCAGCACTCGTATGTCCTGCAGGCTGATGACATGACGTGTGATTGGATCCTCGACCATTACTGTTGCTTCACCCTGCGGCGCTGACCACCCTACATCACGAGACCAGCACCAGCGGGTTGGAAGACAGACACCGTGGCTCTACCCTACTGTCCCTGCTGATATCATCATCATCGGCGCGCCGGTAGAGCTGATGGCAGCGCTGTCGGCAGAACAGTAGAGCGGCGAAGATGGCGAGGAAGGCGAGGTGGGCGCACACGCATGTTTCCACGGTCAACTCTGGCTCATCTGGAATACAGGGTGTAATCGATAAGTGTTTACAGGCCATAATTCCGTAAATATGAGAGATATCAGAAAACTTTTAACTGATATCGAAAGTAGGTACGTTACCCAGCAAATAAAAATACATTAATAACTTTTTCTAAATAGATGAAGTAATATTAAAAATACTACCTAAGTTAAAACGCTCCCATACATTTAGTAGGACGACTTACAGCCTTAAAGAATGTCGGGTGTCCTAAGAGGATTTGTACGAATACATTGTAATAAAATAATAAATATAATAATACTACCGTTTATGTAATAATTAATCTAACATTTATCCTTAAATGAAAAAATATTCGTATTAAACTAGTCTTTGAATGAACGGTTACCTACTAAATGTATGGAAGGGTATGAAGTTAATATTTGGGATATTTTTGATTTTATTTCAAAAAAGTTATTAGTGTAGTTTTACTCGTTGGGTAACGTACTTTCGATATCAGTTAAAAGTTTTCTGATATCTCTCATATTTACGGAATTATGGCCTGTAAACACTTCGTCGGCTGAGAATGCAATTGTGCTATACGCCACTTGCCTTGGTTTACAGGAGAGCGAAATGAAACAAAAAAAATTATTTCTCGAAATGTCTTATAATTTTGCAATATTTAATTTAACTGACACTTTAGTATAAATTATAAATATTAGATGTCATATACCAAAGAAAAACGACCAAGATCACCTATGTCCGAGGTGGGGATCGAACCCACGTACTCAGCTTTCGCGGCTGATGCCTGTACCCCTCGGCCACTCGGTCTTAGCAACCACCGGTCAAATTTCTCGGGTATATGCAATCCCTTACAAGGCTAGGCGCCTTTGACCATTCTCTGAGGGTAAGCAATACATGCCTGCACCTCCTATTTAGAATACTTTACAGTTTTTCTAGAATAGCTAGAGAGAACTTTAGTATATTAATTTACAATTTTTTGTTATATACAATTAATGTTTAACTTATTATAGTCATGAGATATAAGTGGTTTTACAATTGCCATATCCATTTTGGTAAGAAAATGTTTAACTTGCTATGTATGACATGACACAAAGTTATGGATGTGTCACAAAATGTTAGTGCAATGTCAAGAAAGGTAGACATTAAGAAGCAATTGTTTATGGAAATAAAAGTTATTTTACGATTAGATGTATTTCAAGTCAAGACGATAATTTATCTCGAATATGAAGACATATAGTCCGTGGGCTAGTCGGTCTGAAATTAGAAAACGGTATAATTTGGGGGTACCAAGTGTCCTTTTTACAGTAGTTAGACATATTCATAAGGATGTTAAAAAAGTATGATAGACATCTCAAAGTGGTAGCTAATAGGCATACGGGCTATTTCAAGATTTCCGTTGTATGACAGGTATGGTTAAAATTAGGAAGTACAAATTTTCCTTATCACGGCTGTTAGGTAAGCTTATAAAAACGTCAAAAATGCAAGATTGCCATTTATAAGTGCTATCTAACAAAAATGGGGGCCAATCAAAGATGGTGGATCTCAAGTTTTACAAAATCAAGTATATCTCGAGAACTATTGAATATATCTAATTACTCTCTTGAACAAAATTAAAGGCATATCTGTAAGCTTCATATTTTGCATATACACCATATTGCTAAAAACCAACCAATAATTAATTATGACCAAATTTATGAAAATTTAGTGATTTTGATTATTTTTGTGTCGTGTTTTTTACATAGTAGTCATGACGCTAGAAAAATTAAATATTTTTTTAAAGATAGTGTATTTAATAAACTTTAATTTGATGTATGTAACTTGTTGGTGGTATTAAAAAAAAGACCCTTAAAAATATTTAAATGAATTGTAGTCATAATCCACCGTACACTTAGTGATTTAAGAGGCGATTTTCTTTTTTGTATATTTTTCAATCTTGGTTATTTGAAATAAGCACTATTATTTACGAGTGACACTTCCATCGCCTCTTAAATTACTAAGTATACGGTGGATTATGACTACAATTCATTTAAATATTTTTATGGGTCTTTTTTTAATACCGCCAACAAGTTATATACATCAAATTAAAGCTTATCAAATACACAATCTTTAAAAAAATATTTAATTTTTCTAGCGTCATGACTACTAGGTAAAAACACGACACAAAAAAAAAATCAAAATCACGAAATTTTCATAAATTTGGTCATAATTAATTATTGGTTGGTTTTAGCAATATGGTGTATATATGCAAAATACGAAGCTTACAGATATGCCTTTAATTTTGTTCAAGAGAGTAATTAGATATATTTAATAGTTCTCGAGATATACTTGATTTTGCAAAACTTGAGATCCACCATCTTTGATTGGCCCCTATTTTTGTTAGGTAGCACTTATAAATGGCAATCTTGCATTTTTGACGTTTTTATAAGCTTACCTAACAGCCGTGAAAAGGAAAATTTGTACCTCCTAATTTTAACCATACCTGTCATACAACGGAAATCTTGAAATAGCCCGTATGCCTATTAGCTACCACTTTGAGATGTCTATCATACTTTTTTAAGATCCTTATGAATATGTCTAACTACTGTAAAAAGGACACTTGGTACCCCCAAATTATACCGTTTTCTAATTTCAGGCCGACTAGCCCACGGACTAATACTTATTCACGTGAATATGGTGCCAATATTGATTCCCAATATTTATGTGAATCATTTTTTTACTTTCTTGTAAATAGGTACCATCTAATAGGTGACCTTCTTTCTCTATTTTGTGAAATGATAAGCTTTTCAACGATATCTAGTGCTAATGTCGATATGAAAAAATATCGATGAGAAAAGCTTATAATACGTTTACTAATTAATGACATATTAACGTTATTATTTCTTATCAACTAATAAAATTACAATTTAACTACACGCTCTATAAATTAAAAGACATGTCATATAATATGTACCTCAGGAACAGTGACCGAGGCCTCCTGTGGCCAGGACTTAAATAGCATGGCATGGCAGGAAAGCAGGAGGTCGCTGGTTCGATTCCAGTCTTGGTCATTGGGGGTTCGGTCACTTTTTCTGTAGTATAGTCATTTCTTACAATTTATGGTTAGGTACTCGTAATTATAAATATTATGTAGGTATTTATACCACCAACTTATTAAGAAATAAGTTGGTGGTATAAAACCTAACTAAACTAACCTAAGCTAACCATAAATTGTAAGAAAAAAAAAGCTTGAAGTATGAATGACACAAATCATTATAAATCAAACCTACCTTCTTTATTGACATTTATCAAAAGAGAGGGTAGGTAAAAAAAAGTATCGAATATCGGATACAATCAAATCGATTAATGGATTATGTCACAAAAATGTTGATCGGTTAGTCGCTTGGCACACTGATAAATAGCTGTTAACCGTAAATTTGTGTCATGTCCGGACATGGCACAATATTGTAATCACTATGTATTGCGGTTCGAGGATATGGCACAAAAATATATGTTTTTTTTAAGTATAAAATAAGAATTTTTAAAAGTCGATTACTGTTATAAACTACAAAAAAAAAATATTCTATCAAGAACCATTAAAAACCGATTTTGCTTAAAAATGGATATGGCACAATTGCATTCTCACCCGACGACTTATCGATTGCACCCTGTATACATCATTTCGCTGTGCCATATTTTTCTAGAGTAACATTAAATCTACAATAAATTACTCGTACCAGTATTTGGACTAAAACGGTCACACTGGCCAAAGTAGTACCTACCACCCACTTATTCCGACTAACGTTTCATTCCATTCCGTTACTGCTATACAAAATCCACGATTTTGATTGTAATTTAGGACATTTTTATCCTATCAGGAATATCAGGAAATCAGGATCGAAAGACCTCTGAAAATACTCTGAATAGAAAATAACAAAAAAAGCGGGCCCACCACTGATGAGAAAAAAATCCGTATATTTAGTTCACTGTTAATCATCAGACAATTAATATCCCACCTCGTACGATGGCAAACTTGACAGAAACAGATGATTGTTGAGGTTCCCGGTAGGCCTATTGGGTGCTACTCAAAGAATACAATACTCTAAAGAGTGCTACATTGACTTGAGGCGCTGGACTTTCAAAAATTTTCAAAGCGTAC
>JALPQI010008160.1:0-40569 GCA_025490895.1 Thaumatotibia leucotreta
GATTCTAACTAAATGTCACAGAAACAAAACATCACATATTATTCTACACGATACAACAAGAAAAATAATAAAAAGGGTAGAAATATAAAAGTGCTACACGACCGAATTAAAGAGGCAAACATATACCTACTATAACACGAACACAAGAAGAAGCATAAAACGGGGTTCTCACAGAAAGGGGAGGACGAACTACGTGCGGGGCTTAGTGATTTCCCTCCTCGGCCTTTGCCGCAGTGTCTCAGCTTGAGTAGCAGTCGGTACATTACTAGACGCCGGGGTGTCAGCCTGCCCTTGGTCAGCTACAGCAGTCGCGAACAGGGCCCTCACCTCGGCAATTGTGTTAACGCGACGGCGCACGCCGTCCTTTCCCAACACAATCACGTCGCCGTTCCAGGTCCAGCAGCTACGCATCCCAAACTTCTCACGAGCGAACATAAATGCAGTATGACGCGGCTTCGTTAAGAATTCACCAAGTGTCACACCAGTGCCCTTCAGTTCTACTTTACTGAACCACACATCATCCCGGACAGCAATATCCCTGAACTTGATTAGTATGGCCCGAGCCTTCCTGCTACTTCCACTGCGACCACCCAGCCGATGACAGCGCTCAATGTCTGTAACTTTTAGACCACCACGGACGGCCTGCAGCTTGCCAACCACCACTGCGGCAGTGTTCTCATTATCCGCCTCTGCAACACCATGCACCAACAACATCTTTCGGCGGGAACGCGTCTCTATGTGGTCCACCTGTCGCGTCACTATGTCAACCTGCCGCTGGAGGGTTTCAAGGGCCTTCAGAATGAAGTCCCTGAAGGAGTCGAATTTGGAGGACACAGCCGCTACTGTTGGATTAGTTGGTCCCGCCATGTTCAAATCCCTCCGGAATTCCGCCATCTGCCTCTCAAACATGTCGGCAAGTTCAGCAATAGAGCTTTTCATTGAACTTTCTTGTGACATTTCGTTTGCCAAAGTGAAGTGAACTATTACAGTGCAACTACTAAGTAAATTGACAGGAAACTGCTGGTAGGTGATGTAGTTTACTTAAACATTAAGAAATGGTGACTTTTGTGTCTAAAAATAGTTTAAATATATTTTAATTAATAAAAATTTGTGCTTGAGATGTTACTTAATTTTCTTCACCTACCCGAAAGAACTAAATATTGTTCTTAGTGTTTTTGCCGTGGTTAATTTGTGTAAGAACGGCTTATATATGGTTTGTCCCCTTCAGTAGGCTTAACACAGGATTAGGGCAACATATGTCGCCGCGAGATAGACTATCCACCCCTCTTTTATTCATATATGTAGTTAGTAAAAGATGGAAAATCTATCTCCCGGCGACATACTGACATACCAATCATATGCTAAGCATACAGATACAAAAATAATAAGACTGAAAGAGATAAACAATAATAATCGCCTTGCTAAATCAGGAGAAGTTTATGAAAATTATGAATAAGGGGGTAAGTTGGTAACGACTAACGACGCTTTCTATAAAGTCGAAGGTTCTAGGTTCCATCCCAGTAAATGCATTTACTTTCGCGAGCAAGGAAAAGGAAAAAAAAATACTTGTGCGAATTTCATGGCCACGTCCATTAAGAAGACTTATCGACTGACTGATGTTTAACAGGAAGCATAGATCTTACCAACTAGATCGAGCATGAGTTAATAAAATGGAAAGATCCGTTTATTCAACCTGTGTTCACCCATTGGCTGGGTATAGGCCTCTTCTTTATTGCGCCACTTTTCTCGATCTTAAGTATGTTAGTGGCATCCACTGCTTTGTTGTCGTTCGGCACATGTCGTCGGACAAAGAGAAAATAATAAGAGATAAAATAATTTTGGCAATCTACCTGACTTAATAATAGGTTAAAATGACCAAGGAACAAATATTCGTGATAAATAAAGACACAAATAATGCCCTCGCCGGGATTCGAACCTTCAGCTTCATAGGCAGGGTCAATACCAACTATCAACTTGGCTACGAAGGCTGACAAAGATAGGTTATTTATAAATAGTCTTGTAGACAATATTCATTACATTTTACAGTCACAGCAATGCACATTTTAAACTTATCACTATCAGGGTGCGTAGCGAAGCCAATCGCAACGGTACTCATATTTTTTTAATAAAAATACATTCCAAAATGATTTGTACAATAATTGTAGATGATCAACGACGGGAAGAGACTATCACCTTTCTTAAACCGATGCCATCTTTATAGGTTTGCGACATCAAGGATCTATTTATAAATACGAGAAGAAGAAATCTATTTATAAACAGAGCCCAAATCCTTGATGTCGCAAAGTCCAACAGTATTGATATATTGATAATATTCAACAGCCTTAGGTTGTGGGACCAATGGCGTCTTTCATAAAAGCGACAGGAATAGTATTAGATAATAATATTTCAAATTGAGATATGTTTTGGTATAACTTACACCAAAAATGTGTCAAAAGACACTGTTGAATGTGTATTAAAGGGCATACAACAATACTTACGACAGAAGCGGAAAAAAAATTGAGAATGATGAATTTACTAATAAATCATTCTTTTAAACGATTTTTTATATATTTTTTTTCAAACTAGGTTTAAATTTGATGATTCCGTTAAGAATGAAGGAAGTAAAAAGGTGTATTTAGACCAAACGAGCGAATGCTCATTCTATCCCCCACTCTACGAAATTCGTTCGTTACACAAAACATGACTCGTCGATATTCGTTGATTTCGTACCTAGAGTGGGGGATAGAATGAGAATTCACTCGTTTGGTCTACATCCACCTTAATGTATTGTATCAAAGCGGTATCTAAGAGCAGTAAGTCTACAACAGGAAGCTATTATTAGTTCGGTTAAGTACGCTTGTTCTAAGGAAATGCGTTCGTAGCAAACTTGTAACAATAAATATTTACACTGTTGCTGATGATCTCGGATTTCGATCATCTGTCTTTGTCACTCCAACGAAGGCGTGACTGGAGTGACGGAGACAAATATTCGAAATTTACGATTATCGTTTGCATTTGGCCTTCTGTCTTTATTATACTGTTGTTCAGACACGTTACTTTAACCATGAACCTAGGTAAAGATCGGGACAGTGCATAAAGGTGCATTTAGATCAAACGAGCATTCGCTCATTCTATCCCCCGAATCACGTTTTGTGGCCGTGTAATGACGGCAGTAAGAATACATTTGTTACCACCCTAACTCCTCCTGCGGGTGTCGTAAGAGTCGACTAAGGGATTGAAGTGTCACTGACCATTATTTGATAAAAAAAATGATGATGGGCAGCAGCGTCATCATACTGGACACATTACTGCGATCGCCAACTCGCTTGCCCGGCGTGGCGATTATGGGCATTTACCTCCTAATGCGTCTATACGCATATAGGAGAGGCCTACGTCCAGCAGTGGACTATTATAGGCTGATGATGACGTTTTGTATAACGAACGAATTTCGTAGAGTGGGGGATAGAATTAGCGCATGCTCGTTTAATCTAAATGCACTCATGTTAATGTGCATTTAGATTAAAGTTAGATCAAATGCTGGCAGCATTTGAGCTAACTTAAACTGGTCCCACTGCTAGGCAAAGGCTTGTTAGCCTCCGTAGCCTAGGCAGATTGGCTGGAACCTCCAGCTGCGTAGGCAAGGTCACCAACTAGGCTACTGAGGCTGACGTAACGATTGATCAGAAGACTTTTGGAGCAGACTAGAAAATTCACAACTCCGTTTTGTTTATCCAATACAACAAACTGGCATTGACAACCCTAACCGATAAGCAAAAATGGCGAGTGAATCACCAGCAAATAAAACATTTCCTTCAAAAAGAGCCTATCAGACAATGTTTTTTACGGTCGCAGGGCTTTTTTGGGCCACGCATGACTGCATAAAAGGTCGGCCTGTGTCAACCATTTGCTGATTAGTCTTGTGGCGTTGAGGTTTTAACACGGTTTTGACCGGTTCAAAAGTATTAACTTGAGAAAAAAAATCTAAATTATATTTCTTAATTGAAGTGAGAAGTGATTGAAAAATTCACTCAAAAGCGTAGTGTTCCAAATAACATCTGTAAGTTAGTGCCCATGGCTTAGTTTACACAACAACTGTCGTGATAAATCAAAAGTTTGTAGGTCAAATTAGATCTAAGCACAGTTTTTTCTATCTCCCTTATTACATGAAGTGGTTTAACAGTGAGTAGATGGCAAAATTGCCGCCAAGATGCTTCTCACAATCGTTCTCGCCAATCAAAGAGATAGAAAACCGGGAAATACGAGTTGGACTCACATAATGAGGATATCATACGTCTTCTCGAACGAAACGTAACGTTCTTGGGAATAGAGTTCAACAGTATCCCTATATTTGTGTCATCATAAACATCAATGCATCATAAACAGTGTACCTTTTGATGATGTTGGTTTTTGATTTTTAAGGTCAATTAGCTACCTCAGTATTTGGCGGTAGGGAATTCCAATTTGGCTTCTCCCAAAGAGGCGAGAAGATGATACTATCTATAATATACCTAATGTATCTGTGATATAATACGATTATAGATAAGTGATCCTATGAGGTTAAAATTTTTTTATTATAAAAAATTTATTTATTTTCCAATAAATCCACAAAAATATCAGAATACATGATAATTATGATTCTAACGAAGAAAAAACTTAGACATGTGATCCTATCGATAAATTTTCCCTTTCAATTGGCGATAATGATTGTAGTTTTGATATTTAAATTTCCCCGTTTTCCAGTAGTTACTTCAAAAGTTTAGTTAAAAATATGAAAACAAAACAGTGACAACTACAAATCGTGTGTTCCATAAAGACAATTGGTCACGCATTAACTTTATGACGTACGGAAGTGTGAAGATGAATATGAGGTACTCGTACGAGTTGTTGGCACACATTGTAGTGCTAATGTTGTGTTTTGTGTGTGTGACGGCTGTGGAGTTTTCCAGAGAGGCAGAAGGCTACCCACTTGGATTGCTTCCAGATTGTAAGTAACCTTGTAAGACCTATGTAAGTTGTATTCCGCGTGGTTACGGCTGTAACAATACATATCTACTACGGAATTGAAGTGTCACAGACCATTCATTATTTTAAGATTGTTGAGGGGCAGCAGCATCATCGGATACACTACTGCAATCACCAATCCAGTTGCCCAGCGTGATGATGAACATAAAAGGGTCCATCACCTTTTTCATGATATTCTGTCACCTCAACTACGGCACAAAAATTGCATAGTTTGCTTGAAGAAATTATCCAGCATGCTCTAATAACATGATTACTGGGTAACTCGAAAGGCCACGTAACAATAAAAACATTTTTATTTTGTAATTTTAATGTTCTTAACCCTTAATAGTCACAACTAAATTTCATTGGCTTTCACCCATTTCAGTGACAGAATAAGTTTCAAAATAAGGTGGTAAATATATTACTGCCCTGCCCTTTTAAGGGATAAGCTGTGATTTCAAGCCTAGTAGAACGTAACGATAGCAAAAAGTGACAAGAAAAAAGTGAATTACCCAAAAATTCATAATATTCCAGGTCCAAACTCCGACAAGCCAGCCGCCATCAAACCAAAAAGCCTGAAGAAACTCTACGTAACAGTAATGAACAAGGACCACAGACTAACGAGATCCTACGACTATTACCACATAGGAAACCTAGCTAAGAACAAGGACATAGACTTCAGCAGGAAAACTTTTTTATACTGTGGCGGTTATTTGGATTCTACCACTTGGCCTTTTGGCAGTTCGTTGGGAAAGATGTATAAAGATATGGGGTATAATGTACTGCTGCTGGACACTTTGGAGTTTTCTGCTCGGGTATATCCTCTGTAAGTACATAATAAAAAAATATGTTTTGATAACTCAGTGTGTTTGTAAGTAGGTACCTACGGTGCGTACCTGGGTCGCGTTTTATAAAGTTACATTTTACAATTTCGCTGTTTGTCTCTCTAACGCACGCACATATTGGCTAGATAGAGAGGCAAACAGCAAAATTGTAAATTGTAACTTTATAAAACGCGACCCTGGTCTTACTACTAGCAGAAATTGGGTAATTTGATAAGGGCTAATAATATTATATTTAGACTAAAGATGTTTTCATATACAATGACGAGAAGGTTTTTCAAAAGTAATCTATATTTACGCGACAATAATTATGAACCAAGCCACGCGTCTATGTGGATGTATGCACTAAACCTAAAGGTATTAGATTACTGAATTGGTACTTTTAATATATTGTATTGTATTGTATCCTGGCCATTTTTTTCCGCAACTCGACATCAAACGTGCCTATTTTGCGTGGTCCCAACGCTGGCCCAGTACTTGTTGGGGACTTCACATACACACTTGAATTTCTTCGCAGGTGTATGCAGGTTTCCTCACGATGTTTTCCTTCACCGTAAAGCACTTGTGAATATCAAATGATATTTCGTACATAAGTTTTATGAAAAACTCATTGGTACGAGCCGGGGTCGATTAGTACTTTTAATATACCAAATATATACAAACACATCAGGAACTTTATTTTTTATTATATTCATTTATAGGTATAGTACTCGTAGATATACCACTATAATCTATCAGGTCTATCACCACTAAGTCTAATAAGGAGGGTAATCAATCTAATTATAGATTGTAGGGTTTATATTATTTATGTATGGCATAAGCATAAATACATTATGTTACGTAGTCACAAACATATAGGTATTTAAAAAAAAGTTAAGTACCTACTCGTAGTAAAAATCAAGGCTTCAATTAGAAATTTAAATGTATGATTATATGATTAAGTTTTTTTTTTACATTTCAGAGCATCACGCGTAATGCGTCCAATCGGCAAGCATGTCGCTGAAATGCTGGTGAACCTCACATCACATGGTCTCGACCCCAAGAAACTGGAGCTGGTGGGTCTCAGCCTCGGTGCCCACACCATGAGCTTCATCGCGAAGAATTACCGGCAGATGACCGGCCAGAACATCTCCTCACTCACAGCCCTAGACCCAGCCGGACCTTGCTTCAGACAGGCTACACCAGATCAGAGACTAGATCCATCCGACGCTGATTTCGTCCGGGCAGTTGTCACAAATATGGATGGTTTCGGAATAGAAGTCCCTGTGGGACATGTAATGTTCTACGCTAACGGAGGAGAGTACCAACCAGGAGATATTCCTTGGCTACCATGCGATATAATTTGTAGTCATATTAGAGGATATCTTCTTTGGTTGTCCGCTTTGTATAACCCTGGTTCTTTTATCGGCGTGCGTTGCGAAAACATGCAGCAAATCAGAGACGGTGACTGCTTCCATTTAAAGCCAATGGTAACGAATACGTTGGATTTGAACACTGATAGAAGTAAACCGGGTCTTTATTATCTTAGGACTAGTAATTGGTACCCATACGCTATGGGGAAGAGAGGACTGAAGAAAACAAAACCGGGAACATTTGATGTTTCGAAATCCTTGAGTGATATTTTTCAAGTGAAATAGTTATTTGAAAGTGAAGAAAAACGAATATGGAATATGTATGGACAATTTCAATAGTGCTTAAAAACAATGAAAATAATAAGTTATTAAGGGACTAACTAAAGTGTTATATAATTTTAGTTATGCATAGTGAAAAATAAATTAAGTTAATCATGGTTGTGCATAGCATTTACACCTTTTGATATTTGTAATAAAAAAAACTGTTATGTCTAGTACGAATATGATAGATAGATAATTAAATTACATAATTAATGTGGGAAATGAACATAAGTGTGATAGAAGGAAGCTGGGAGAACGATCGATAGGTGAATAAATGTGGATTAAGTGAAAAGTTGTGATAAATTAGATTTGGTGATGAAACTGAACAAATAAAATAAAAGTACGGAAGTAACAATTTTTATTTAGAGACAAGAGTAGATCATCAGGTAAGTAATCGTCAGTTTTCAAAATATGTCTTAATATTCTTCTACAAAGAAGAAAATGCTAAAAATATATTATTATACCTATTGATTGATTATGTGTAAACAACAGGCGAAACTTTAATTGAATACCTAGCGATAGCTGTCACTTTTGTCAATTACTTGTACATTAATATTAATATCCAAAATAGATTGTGAAATTTCGATTTACGATGACATCTAATTAAAATTCTTAAGCCCATCAAAACTGTAAAACTTAATTACATGAAACGTCAATTCAAAACATGGTTTTACCAAATATAAAACACTCATAAGCACCTATATACTAAGCATAATAGCTTTGTTAATTGTGACAATAACAAAAGCAAACAATAACAAAATATAAATTGTAAAAATGTAGAGTAAAATGTAATTTTGATTGATATGTTGTGCATATTCTTCTGTATTAGTTAACATTAATGGAATACCGACATTAAGAAAATCTGTACAAAGAAAAAAAGTGGTAAAATGTTAAAATTGGCTCAAATCACAATATTGCCGTTGGTGTTTGTGGGTAGTGATGTGCCGTCGGTAAATTACGCATTTACGGTAATTCTCATTGATGGAAATTACGATAAATTACGGAAATTTCTCGGTAACTTACCGCTTAAGAATGTTTGGTCATGTTTAAAATTTGTTTACAAATATCGTGTTTTCAAACTTTTTATTATTTTTCGTGTTGTTTTCTTAACGAAAGTTATTTCACACCTTTTTGCTTGAACATGTTGTTAAATTATTTTATCGATTCACGTGGTACTTTCAAATACGCATTTTAATGTTATCTGGCTCAGACACCTATTTATGTGGTAATTTTGTTACTGTGCTCGTAAATCATAAGATCTTTTGTTACTCATCGTGTTATCTAAGGTAGCACTTGCAGGTAAAATTTAAAGGGTTTAGCGGTGATTGTAAATACTATCTAATTAGAAGCTAGGCTATGTCATTGTCCTGAGTTTGGATGTTTCGTGATTGGCCCGTATCTTTTGTTAGGTTCAGGTAGTTATGGTGGGGAAAATAATTGTGTCCCCTAACGTAGAACAGATTCCAGTTTTTTAATTGGACGTAGTTTAGCAAAAAGGATCCAACCTCAAAAAATTGTCATTGAAAAGACTGACTTTTGCTTTTGACAGAAGTTTGAAGTTTCAGTTGATGCGACTTTATACCGGCAGCTCAACAGACAGATCTCTAAGTCCCTCAAACGCGATATGCGCCAATTCCGTACCAAGTGTATAGAATAAGCCATCGAGCGGAACAAGGGCTCTAAAGTTTTTGCAAGGGATCTGTCTGTTGGGCAAAGCCAGCTCGCCAAATTAAAGACTGAGGATGGTAGAATCGTCACATCCAGATCTGAGCTGCGGAGTGAGATAGAGGGTTTTACGGACAGCTGTACACGTCAACTAGCAGACCCGAAGTTGATCTAGCGGAAGACCTCAGAGCTAGACTGACCCGACACTATACAGAAGACATCCCGGACATCAGCCTGTGCGAGATTAGAATGGCTCTTGAACAGCTCAATAATAATAAGGCGCCTGGGGAGGACGGAATTACAGCTGAGCTTCTGAAGGCGGGTAGTAAACCGATCCTTACGGCCCTTCAGAAGTTGTTCAATTCCGTCTTACTGGAAGGGAGAACGCCAAAGGCATGGAACAAAGGTGTGGTGGTACTGTTCTTCAAAAAAGGTGACAACGCTTTATTGAAGAACTACCGACCCACCTCACTTCTGAGCCATGTCTATAAGCTGTTTTCAAGAGTCATTACGAATCGTCTTGCACGCAGGCTTGATGACTTCCAGCCTCCCGAACAAGCCGGTTTCCGAAGAGGCTTTAGTACCGTAGACCACATCCTTACGCTTCGCCAGGTTATACAGAAGACCGAAGAATATAACCTGACCCTCTGTTTAGCGTTTGTGGACTACGAGAAAGCCTTCGATTCGATCGAAACCTGGGCAGTACTACAGTCTCTCCAACGTTGCCAAGTCGACTACCGCTATATCGAGGTGTTGAAGTGTTTATACGAGAACGCCACAATGTCAGTCCGACTCCAAGACCAGAGCTCGAAGCCTATTCTGCTGGAGCGGGGAGTTAGGCAAGGAGATGTCATCTCCCCTAAGCTGTTTACCGCTGCACTGGAGGATGTCTTTAAGACTCTGGACTGGAGAAGGCTGGGTATCAACATAAAAGGCGAGTACCTCACTCACCTTCGATTCGCTGACGATATAGTAGTCTTGGCTGAGACGTTGGAGGACTTAAGTACTATGCTCGTTGACCTCAGTAAAGCCTCCGAGCGAGTTGGTCTTAGGATGAACATGGATAAGACAAAAATCATGTCGAATTCCAACGTAGCACCAACGTAGCTACGAATGTAGCACCAACTCCCGTAATAATTGGAGAATTTACAGTCGAAGTTGTAGACGAATATATATACCTAGGGCAAACTATTCAGTTAGGTAGGTCCAACTTCGAGAAAGAGGTCAATCGTCGAATCCGACTCGGTTGGGTAGCGTTCGGGAAGCTACGACACATATTTTCGTCCAATATTCCGCAGTGTTTGAAGACGAAAGTCTTTAATAGTGTGTTTTGCCAGTGATGACATACGCTACTGAAACGTGGCCGCTTACAATGGGCCTCATAAGAAGGCTCAAAGTCACCCAAAGGGCAATGGAGAGGGCTATGCTAGGAGTCTCTCTGCGTGATCGGATTAAAAATAAGACCATCCGCAGCAGAACCAAAGTAGCCGAAATAGCTCTCCGAATCGCTAAACTGAAGTGGCAGTGGGCGGGGCACATTACGCGTAGAACCGATGGCCGTTGGGGCGGGAAGGTTCTTGAGTGGCGGCCACGTTCCGGAAGGCGTAGCGTGGGTAGGCCCCCCACAAGGTGGACCGATGAACTGGTGAAGGTCGCAGGAGTCCGCTGGATGCGGGTGGCGCAGGACCGGTCATTGTGGCAATCTTTGGGGGAGGCCTATGTTCAGCAGTGGACGTCTTTCGGGCTGATATGATGATGATGATGATGATAAAAAATTAAAAATATCATTGAAAACATTAAAGTTTTCTATAGGAAATTTTACCTGAGAACTTTCGCGGAGAGAATTTTCGGTAATTTACGCCCGTAATTTACCGTAATTTTGGTAATAAACTATTTCCCGCCCACGGATGTTTTTGAAAATTTCTACATAAGTCATGGCTAGTCAACTAAATACTATCCTGGAAAAATAATAATGAAAATATGTGTATTTAGACAACTTTCTCATTAATTACCGATATTGGTAATCTTACCGAGAAAGTTACCACAAGATTCTCTAAATTCTCGTAATTTACGGTAACGGCACATCACTATTTGTGGGAGCCCAGGAATATTCTAGAGAAGCGGAGGGTCTTACCGAAGGGTTATTTCCAGACTGTAAGTTAAACATATTCTTTTTTTCTCGCAATAGATTCGAAAATTTAATATTTTTTGTCCTGAATTACATTATATATTTTTATTTACGAGAAAATAACATCCTCTTTTTAATTTTCCATAATGTTACTATTCTGAAATATATCAAGCTTTCTTTCCTCATTCATACTTTTTAGCGTTCCTTAGTAAACAAATTGGCAATTTGGTACATGTATCGTTACAATACATATTAATATTAATCAAGCCGAGAAAGTGGTAGAATAATTATATTTAAAAAATGTCTGCCAGGGGAAGCAAACCTATCATCATTGTTTTCGAAACAGATCATCTGAAAACTCAAGTGCACTATCTGTGACCGAATTTTCACAAGTGTTTCTTAATGATTACGTTTTTATTTTGCCGTACATGTGTAACCTATGGCATTTGGTCCTGTTACAAAGGGTTAAAATAACCAGGGGTCTGACATAAAAAAATACAATGTTAATTAGTCTTTATGCCTTTGACCATCTTTATCAGATTATTTCATGCAGCGTTTTTGCGGCAGTATTTTGGCTTTGTATTAGAATGGCTATAAAGCCCGATGCAGGAGCGACAGTGACGTCGGCAAGATTGGCATCTCAGTGACGGGTCGTCAGATGAATGGATTGATGATGTGTCCCCTCTCTCATTGTTGTGTCTCCTATTGCGTTTCGCATCTAAAGCTTGAAACCAATTAGCTATTAATTAGTAAGCACACAAAAAAGGTCATCTGTCCCCCTCAAGTTCTTAAAACGCCTACAATACTTGTCACAAATCTTTTATTAACTGAGAGCGTATTATTGTCTCACATGTTTATAAATCTGAGGCTGACAAGTGTAGCAGCGACAGCATTTTACCTTCAGGAGTGGTTTTGCGGCAACTTAAACGAGAATTTACGAAATGTTTTTCTCAGGTCCCGGTACATGGAAACCCGCCATCGTAAGGCCACCAAGTTTGAAGAAGCTCATCATTTTCGTAGTTGGAGAATATGGGAATCTT
The DNA here is from genome assembly GCA_025490895.1 of Thaumatotibia leucotreta. Lineage (NCBI taxonomy): Eukaryota > Metazoa > Arthropoda > Insecta > Lepidoptera > Tortricidae > Thaumatotibia > Thaumatotibia leucotreta. The sequence goes on from JALPQI010008160.1 coordinate 12,350, forward strand.
ACGGGGTCTTACAATTATTATGGTATGCATAAATTAGCCAAGAACCCTGATGTAGACTTTACAAGGAAAACCGTTTTGTATGTTGGAGGATATTTGGATTCAACGGCGTGGAATAGTGGCCGTTTTATAGGTCATGCGTATAAAAAATTCGGATATAATGCTCTCGTACTAGAAACATTAGAGTTTACAGCTACTATTTATCCCATGTGAGTATAGAAAAAAACTCGAAATTTAAATACCTGAAGTAAGATGTCAATTTAAAGACTTTACAAACTTTCATGTGAGGTGTGGTTGGCTTGGCCAAGAGGCTATTTTGGCCTGGTCACGTGACCATTTTCATATCATAATTTGTAGTCTCGTAATTTTTTCTTCGAATCTATCATTTTAATACATTTATAACTTATGGCTAACCGTATGCAATTGCAAAATGGCACCTTGGCTAGGCTTTCTGATCAGTTAACAATCGTACCAGCCCTTATCAAAGAAGTGTTACTAATAGTTAATAGAATTTTGATCTTAAATCATCTCAAATGTATCTGTTTCAGTGCGGTACGCCACATGCACCCTATAGGAAAACACGTAGCAGAAATGTTAGTAATTTTAAAAGAGTATGGTCTAGACCCAAAAAAGCTGGAACTTGTTGGCATTAGCCTTGGCGGTCACACCATGGGCTTCATAGCAAAAAACTATCGACAAATGACCCAGCAAAATATATCATCCCTAACTGCTTTAGATCCAGCAGGACCTTGCTTCAGGAACGTTCCTCCAGACCAGAGATTGGATAAATCGGACGCGGATTTTGTTCTTGGAGTTATCACGAACATGGATGGCTCTGGTATATCAATATCCATCGGGCATCTGATGTTTTACGTCAATGGAGGGGAATTCCAGAACGGGCACTATTGGTGGCTTCCGTGTGATGTTGCCTGCAGCCACATAAGGTCATTCTTCTTATGGTGGTCGGCTGTGATGCATCCTGGTACCTTTATAGGTGTCCGTTGTGATTCTGTGCAGAAAGCTAAAGACGGTGACTGCTTTGATGGCAACATCATTACAAACACAATGGATTTGGATGCTGATAGAAGCAAACCTGGTGTATATTTTATACGGACTTCAAATAGGTGGCCTTTTGGTTTGGGCAAGAAGGGATTAACTGAACATAGTGTGGACATGTCGCCCAAGATTATGCGCTCTAGAGAATTAGAGATTCCTGATTTGTTTAAAAGTATATACTCATTATTTTTGGGTTTATATAATTAGTAGTACATTAGTAGCAATAGTAATACATATGCTTTTCAGTTCTATTAATGTAACATTTGTTCCGCATGATATTAATGTGTCTGTGTGGCCCAATGGTTGACTGGTAGAGAATTCCATTCATCCTTATTTGTTCATAAAAGTATGAATAACAAAATAAATGTTTTCCTTTCAATTTAGGTACCTGCGATTTTCTTTTGTAGAAATTTGTAGGTACCTATTATATTATACTGTTATGAATAATCAAATTCATAAATCGGTGACGGAGCATTTAATTTTATTATCTGCTGTATTTCTCGCGTAGGTAGGTAGTAGTAATTACATGGAAAAAACTCTCTCTCTGTGACCAAAGATACTGTTGAAATGAACATGTTAAAATTAACATATCTGACTGTGTTTGTTGTTTTTTCCGTCGATGGAGTAGAACGCAGCAGGATTGACGAGGGTTATCCAGCAGGATTACTGTCAGACTGTAAGTTATTACTGCCTTATACTGTTTTTTTATTACAATGTTTTTTTGAATTTAAGGTGTTGCTTAAACTCACACGCCCTTTCTGATAGGTACAGTATATTTCTACGTAAAGACTCAGATAGACAATACCAATAAAGAGGCACTTCTTACAAGTAATATCCTTATCCGTAAGGCCCAATGTACATTACAATTCACACTCCACTTTAATGGAATTTAAACCTTTCACAAGCTCAAGAAAGTCGCATTTCCTTTGTTGATTGATTTTACGAACAAACGAAATTTAGCACTAGTCCTTTCCTTACACAGCAAGGATCTAAATGTGTATTCAGACCAAACGAGTATTCGCTATTCTAACCCCTACTATACGAAATTCGATCGTTACACAAAACGTGATTCGTTGATTTCCTAGAGTGGTGGATAGAATAGCGAATGCTTGTTTGGTCTGAATGCACCTTTAAGAAAACAGTATGGTGAGGCATATAAGGTTAAATGAATCTGAGAACAAACTACAAAGCAACCTGAGGAGTTAACGACAAATACGATGTGATGCTGATGAATTAATTTATCTCTCTTTTAACAGGTCCTGGATCAGATAAACCAGCGATCATCAGGCCAGCCACTTTGAAAAAACTCACTATGTCGGTCTTGGGCAAATATTATGCGGAAGTAACAGGGAATTACAACTACTATGGCATGGAACAGTTAGCCAAAAGCCCTGACATGGACTTCAGGAAAAAGACATGGTTGTATATAGGTGGATACTTAGATTCGAATGCTTGGCAAACAGGCCGGTTCCTAGGTTATCACTATAAGGCGAAAGGGTATAACGTGCTTTCCTTGGATACGATAGAGTTCACTGCATCTCCGTATCCCATGTAAGTATTTTTTAGTCTTACCCCCTTATTCATAAACGTCTCCTAACTTAGCAAGCCGCTAAGTATTGTTTGTCCCTTCCATCTTACACACATATTGATAAGACCGAAAGAGACAAACCATACTTAGCGGCTTGCTAAGTTAGGGACGTTTAGGAATAAGGAGGTCAGTCCTCAAATACGAGTATCAAACAATGCAGAACTAGAATGGACCTGTAATACAAGTAATCATAGTAACTACGTTTTGAGACTGTTTTGTCATTATAACTCTTTGCTTTCAGAGCAGCACGAATGGCCCGCGCCGTTGGAAAACGCGCGGCAGAAATGCTTGTCAAGTTGACACAACATGGTCTTGACCCTAAAAAATTTGAGATTACCGGCATGAGCCTCGGCGCCCACACAATGAGCTTCCTTGCTAAGAACTACAGACAGATGACTGGCCGGAACATTTCCATGCTCACCTCATTGGATCCCGCTGGGCCTTGCTTCAGGCATCTAGGACCAGATCAGAGATTGGACAAATCTGACGCTGATTTTGTTGTCAGCGTTGTAACGACTATGGATTTATCGGGGATATCATTCCCGTTTTCTCATGTTACGTTCTACGTCAACGGAGGAGAATACCAGGAAGGCCATTATCCATGGGTCCCGTGCGACTACGTATGTAGCCATGCCAGATCATATTCTGTATGGTGGGCAGCTGTTATATATCCACATGATTTTATAGCTATAAGATGCGATACGGTACAACAAGCAAGGGATGGTGACTGCTACGATTTGCAACCAATGGTAACTAACATCATGGGACCATTAATTGACAGAAGCAAGCCTGGAATTTATTATCTTCGTACATCAAATAGGTGGCCGTACGCGTTGGGAAGGAAAGGGCTAAAGAAACCTTTGACAAATATGAACGTCCCCAAGAGCTTGAATGAGATTGACGTTCCTAGTATTGTTCAGTACACATTCTCATATCTATTGAAATCTTATATTTAGGAATGAAATCTTAAATTTACTAAGAATAAGATGTTATATTTTAGGTACAACATTTTTTCTTACACCATGGATTTTAAAATGTTACGAAAGACTACCTCGCACCTTTAGAATTATAGTGACCTAATCCAACATTTTCGAATAAGAAATGGCTTTTAGGTGTTTTTAATTAAGTACATAATCAATAATTCCAAAATGATGAATTAGGTCACTTTCATTCTGAAGGTGCGACCTACTGATTATTATATTATACTGGAAAGTATAAATAATGTACTTACTTATGAATTATATTATTTTATATCAAAAGTAAAATGTAATTATAGTAGATGAGAAAAAGAACTATTGTAAAATAGCATTAAATGTAGGTATAAAAATCTCCAAAATAAACAAAAGCTATTGTATTCATTAAGAAACTTGACCATTTATTTCATATATGTATAAACCTCCACAGCTAAGTTTTACCTTTTGCCACTATGATTTGCTTAAAAATATCCTGCCCTACTTAATTATAGAAATCAGAGTACGATATCAAAAAAACTCTTTGGTGGTGCTCTCACACAGCTTGTTATTTATTTTATTACACAAAGTGCAACAAGGACAATGTTATAGACTACTAAAATGTCAAAGATAGAAAGATGAAGGTAGTAAAAGTATAGAAGTACAAATTTTAATCGTGCTCTCACACAAGATGTCATTTCTCGTATAAAACAAAGTGTAACAAGAACAGATGAAGGTAGTAAAAATAAAGAAGGGTTAATAACCATACATTTGATATAAAATCGGGCATCAATATAAATTGAGTTTTGAAAAAAAGGATAATAATATGTATCTACTGATTGTTTAAAAAATATTTTTACAGATCTGTACAATCTATAAACATATAAGATTTTGTGACTTAAATGATTATTCCTATATTGATTTAAACTTGCACAATTTCCCTGATATTTGAACTTCAACAGACTGCTGCACGTGGCGGGCCTCACATCTCCACCGAAAAAATTATAAGGGTCAATTGCAACACAATTTTACATAATTAAAGGCCTTTAAAATTGAAAGTCATAATCTTTGTGTCACGAAGTAAAATTTTGAGTAGGTAACAACTTTTGCCACTGAAAAAGAGCGACAAATTCAAATTTTCTATGAGCGATCAACAACTCATGCCTAAATCTTTTAAATTTGCCCCCTTTTACTACTGCCGAAGGTTGTTGGATAAAGTATACCACACAGTTTGTATTTATAACTAACTTTTGTAAAACAATTGACACAATTGTGATTTTGGTGAAGGCCTTAACAATGTACATTTTTTTTGCAACCGATCTATAATTGCAAGTTTCCGTGATTGAGTCCAAATCCTCGTTAAAATATGAATTTTTAGTACAGATGGTGCCTTTTTAAGGCTCTAGTGCGAGAAAGTGTGTCATTTTACGTCAGGTCCAAAACTTCGGAGGGCCATCTGCACTAAAAAACGTCGTACGAGACACGTGCAAAAACGAAGCTCGTAACTCGTGTCGATTTAAAACACTCCCTATCGGTCGTGTTTTAAAACATCGCCACTCGTTTCGAATTTCATGTTTTTCGCACTTGTGTCGTAATGTACTATATAATACCCCATGGCTGTGAAAGGTCATTTGGGGAATGAATAATTCAAGAAGGCAAAATTGCAGGCTAAAGCAAATATTAAATTGTATAAATTGATGTTATACCTATTTTACAACATAATATTTAGAGAGCACAATCGTTCCTAATAATATTCCTATTAATAGGTTAGGTACACCATAATGAATTTTATTAAAAATAATATTGAAAGTGAAAGATGTTGCTCAAAATTCAGAAGGTTATTTCATTTTTGTTTCATGAATATGTGATAGCTTGGATATAAAATATTTTGTTTATTTTAAAATCTTAACTGAAACAGAAACAATAGAAACTGCAACTCGTTATAAAACTACATTTTCTAATATTTATTTATTAAATATTTTGGTACGTCAAGTGTCAGCAAGTACTTATGTATACGTGAAATATGTGAATATTATACAAAATCATATATTATTATTGAAATAAAACCCGTTCAAATATTTGCAAAATCGCTGCATTACCATGGAATATTTTAAAAATCATTAACTAAAAGTAAAAAAATGAATAACCTTAAAATATTTACATCAATATATCTAGCAGTGTTTTTGTTTACTTCTGTTTCTGGAATAGAATATTCTCGAACTGACGAAGGCTACCCTACAGGACTATTTTCAGAATGTAAGTAAATGAGTTTCTTAAATGTTGCCCCACAAAACAATGCTCTTATGTGCAATTATTCACATACGAAAACTAAATACAATTCAAAAATCGAAGTATTCATCTAGTCTTTTTTTCTCTATTTGTAAAACTATGCGACCTCCATAAAAATGCATCGTTTTTTATTACATATATCTAAAATACATTTATATTAAAACTTGAGCAAAACAAATCATAGCAAATATTTGATGATTGTAAACCATACAAAATATGTGCATTTACAATTCATTTAAGCATTGTTTTAAAAAGGGTTCTTCTATATTTTCTAATAAAAATACAAGTCAATATTGTCCTACCTAAAAACAACGAAGTATAAATTGTGTTGTCGTCTTCCATGGTAATATACCTAAGATGCTTTTAAGAGACCTAAATTTATAAACCTTTGTTCTAAGGCCCAGGAGCACAGAAGCCAGCCGTGATCAAACCGAACACTCTGAAGAAACTCTTCTTATCAGTGATAGGCGAAAACCACACAGGATTCACAGGACACTACAACTACTACGGAATGGACCAGCTAGCCAAAAATCCTGACCTGGACTTCAGGAAAAAGACTTGGATATATGTTGGGGGTTACTTCGAAGGGAATGCGTTTAATGCCGGCCGAAACATTGGATATGACTACAAGGCTAAAGGATACAACGCGCTTTCTCTTGACACTTTATATTTCACGACAACTTACTACCCTCAGTAAGTATATCTATCTATCTATTCAGCCTGTGTGTGTGTTTCACCCACTGCTAGGCATAGGCCTTTTCTTTATTACGCCACTTTCCTCGGTCCTGTGCTAGTCGCCTACAGGGCTTTGTTACCGTTCAGCAAATGTCGTCAGAGCATCTTTTCGGTGGTCTCCCTGCAGAGTAAGTATAAAAGTAAACAATTTTACAGCTGGAAAGACCTATCAAAAGTGCACTTTTCCAAGTTAAGCTTCGGTGGTATTTTTACATTTTTGGTATGTGACCGCAAAATCTATATATAAGCGTTGGACAATTTGTTCATAAAAATTATAATAATCCACCGAAATCAATCAGCGTTACCAAAGTCAAAATTACCTCCACCGACATCAAAGCTTAACAAAACATAGTAATTTTTGACCTAAAACCAAAATATGTAAAAGCCATCCATGTATATGTAAGTTGGAGAAAATTTTGGCTGTACAAAATATGGTCAAAAGGTATGAATTAGATTACATAGAGTAGGGAAAAATCAGAAGGCATGTTTCAATATTTCTAACCAATGCTGATTGCTCACCTAAGAGAAATAATTTGGAAATCAATTCCGATGCAAGGTAAAAAAAAATCCCCAACAATATTTCAACAATCAAAGTTTTAACAAAATAACAGCAGCAGAGCAACATAACCATTGTGTCATTGTATGCCTTTGAACTTTTAAACATTACTATACAATTATAGTAATTATAATGACTGTCCAATGACAGTCACGTCTATAAATATGGCTAAATTTTTTGAGAACGTATGTCCCAAGCAGAAGGCCCAAAATCGTTTACATGTTTTTGGGGCCGACTGTACTTACCGCTTAAACAAATATGTTTTCAGCAATAAAATATGCGTAACACATAATTAATGATGAAGTAACCGTAACCTACATTGTTACAATGAAACAAAGTATCAAATGAAACGATACTCATAAAATGCTTCGATATTTTGACACTAACGTATACACATATTTGTTACAGAGCTGCCCGTTTGGCCCGCACTGTTGGGAAGCACGCAGCCGAAATGCTAGTAAGATTGACTCGTCATGGTCTTGACCCTAAAAAACTAGAAATCACTGGCATGAGCCTTGGAGCACAAACCATGGGCTTCATGGCGAAACACTACCGGCAGATGACCGGCCAGAACATCTCCCTGCTCACAGCATTAGACAGCGCCGGCGCTTGCTTCAGGCATCTCGGTCCTCAAGAAAGATTGGATAAATCTGACGCTGATTTTGTCGTCAGCGTAATCACAACCATGGACATATCAAGTATATCCTATCCTTACGCTCATGTGACATTCTACGTGAATGGAGGAGAGTACCAAGAAGGAGATATACCGTGGCTCCCGTGTGACGCTATTTGCAGTCATTCCAGGGCATACTTTGCGTATTGGGCAGCTGTGGTATACCCTAGTGCTTTTATAGGAGTACACTGTGATACTGTTCAGCAAGCCAGAGATGGGGATTGTTATGATTTGGAGCCAATGGTGACGAACACAATGGGCCCGTTAACGGACAAGAGCAAAACTGGGATGTTTTTTTTGCGTACTAGTAATAGATGGCCATATGCTTTGGGAAAGCGAGGTTTGAAGAAGCGTAACGTGACCTAACTCAAGCGCAATAGTTTTCAATGCAGTAAAATGTTTTGTTAGATATACAGCTGTTAGACTGCCCCCATAAGCATAAACGCAGTAACTAGTTTTAAAGTGTTAATTAATACCAGAACATAATTCAGTTGAATAAAGTAAACAATTGATTGATACTTCAAAACTAGTTACTACGTTTATGCTTACGGCGGGGGCAGAGTACAGAGATTGAGTTGAGAAGTTACAAAAAGATTTAGAATTTTGTATTTCGCTCACTCGTATGACACATATATTTGTTCGCATGCAATAGAATAAGATAACGAAAACCTACTACTTAATTTTTTTTACGAGGTTCTTTCACACCTTACTCTGTTACTTTATTTGGGTCCCTATTTCTTGTATTTACCTGTACATACTTTTCTGCGTTTAATAAATATTTCAATTTGGTTGGTGTTTAAATCTTAAATAAATGCCCTCCCCCCATCCCCTCATGTCTACAATAGCACAACCAAGAGAAACACTTTCTAAAGTTTCTACTTGCAGTAGACCTCACAAATTAAATCGAATAAAACCAGTCTGAGAGAATGGTAAGTATAATGATTACGGATGCACTCGACATTTAATAATAACTCCATGTTAAAAAACATAACTCCTTTTTGATATATTCGTAAACGACGAATTACGTTTTGTGGAACAAACGAATTTCGTAGAGTGGGGTTAGAATACTTAGAATGAGCATTCGCTCGTTTGGCGTAAACCCACCTGGAAATGCTAATGTTGATGACACTTAATGCATATGGAAAAACCGATTTCAACAGCATGCTCGATTTCATTGGAAAGTGGATACAAAATCGACAATCTCTATCATTGACAGTAACAGGCGTCTAAATGTGGAACCAGTAGCCGTACTATGAGACGGCAAGTAACGTTTACGTTAGCATTTACTCCATATGTAAGGTAGGCCATCACACTCGTTCCAAGTTCCAACTTCAATACATCAATGCGAGCGTAATAAACTGCTTTACGTATCAAGTAATCGTTACTTTCTTGCTTATGGTACGGCTAATAGCTCCGAAAAATTGTACGGATATCGTAAACATTACGTATATGACACACAGGTGATTTTTGTATTTGAAATTATGTGTACTAACGAAGTAGCATGGAAATAATAAAAAGTAATCGAAAAAAAGTCTAATAAGAAATGTTAATCAACTACGAGTAGATGCACACCTGTCCCAATGGTCGCCGTTTAGTACCTACAATGCGGAAAAAAGACGTGGATTAAACTTTATTATGTGTACACACATTTTATACATAATATTACAACAGACCACTTGCATTTACAACAAATGTTGTACTTCTCATTTAACCCTTAATTCGATAGAAATAAGGAATGGAATAAGGATATATATATTGGTCGATACGGGTCTTTATCCACGATGAATTTAATCATAATTTGTAATATTTTTACATTAACAGGAGCAAAATTTCAGAAAATAGATGCGTCTTTAAATAATTACCTAGCCAAGGATAAAACACCTATGTCAAGATTGTCAATGTAAACAGATAACTATTATCTATTTTTAAATGTTGACAAAAAATAAACTTAAAAATTCAAATAATTATGCACCTTGTTATAAAAAGGTATTTTTCATGTATTGTTCACTAATTGCTATCGAACGTCGAGTATTAAAACACACAAAAAAATTATTCGTTTTCTGAAAACGTGGGCATTTTTTGGCCCATGTTGACATGTAATCTAGTATTTCAAAAGTGAATTAAATACAAAAGTCGAAATGATGGCTCATTTACTAATTATAACCGTCGCACATTTAATGTTTTTATTGATTTCTGTATATGGTGTAGAATATTCCAGAATTGACGAAGGCTACCCATTAGGATTAATTCCAGATTGTAAGTTGTTGTTCCATAAGTTATTTGAAATAAAATAAAACGCAAAAATGCAGCATAATTCTAAAATAAATAACTTTTTCATCACACTTGCTGTCTAAGCGCGCCATTGCTTGCGCGCGTAGCGGGAGTAACAGAAAAGTGAAATTCCCTAGGGAGTAATAGAAATGTCAGTACGTCATTTAATAATATTATGTCTTAAAACTTATTTTTTGGTTGGCAAGTGTGATGAAAAACATTGTATGCATCACGGTCGGTAAGCGGAATGCTAACTCGAGTCATAAAAGCCCTCCGCCTAACGGCGTCGGGCTTCTAACACTCTCGTTAGTAATTCCGTACTTACCTCCCTTGATGCACAATGTACTATTTAACTTCTAAGGTGTGACGTGAGAAAGAAATACTTAACATAGTTTTTTTCATAGGTACTGTAATTATGATTTACATACATAACCTAAACAAGCTCATTTTCTTATTTTAATAATTTATTTCAACGTGACATTCACATAATTATACCTAAATAAATTTTCATAATTGAGTAAGTTTTTTTCATATTATCCACAAAAAACAATCCCATTTTATTCACTGAACGAAACATCAATCGATCTGTAATGAGTAGAGGCAAAATATTCAGTGGTTAGTAAAAAACTCTTATCATTAGAATAAAACACGACGGCTGGAGTCTGTAAAGATAAATTTCGGATCATAATTACCTATATTGTGTAGGTTTTACTTCACGTGATTCATATTCCAGAACACGAACATAAACATAAATGATACTTCCCACTCGTACTGATGCTATGGTCAACAATTTCTGCATGTAAACATACTCGTACCCGAATTAGATCTTAGTAGTACTGATATTACTATATTCTACTGATAAAATAATCTAAAGAATATTCGTAACTATAACGACAGAAAATATTTTTTCTTTAGGCCCAGGATCAGAGAAACCAGCGGTCATAAAGCCAGCTACTTTGAAAAAACTTGCTATGACAATCTTAGGCGAAGGTTACACAGGAGTTACAGGAAATTACAACTACTATGGCATGGATCAGCTAGCCAAGAGTCCTGACATGGACTTCAAGAAACAGACGTGGATGTATATCGGTGGATACTTGGATGGAAATGCCTGGCAAACTGGTCATCTCTTAGGCTTTGATTATAAGGCTAGAGGATATAACGTGCTTTCCCTGGATACGATACAGTTTACGGCAACTCACTATCCGCTGTAAGTAAATGTAAAAATAAAAAACTATACTTTTCATGGTAGGATTTACTTTCTGTAGCCCAATATTTCGCCCAGCCAACCATCATCACCATTGCATATGAACATCTTTAAATCGTATTTTACAATAGCCTCAACGCCTGCTGCTCTCAGCAGTTGCTGTGCCCGTGAATGGGTTACAGCAAATGTACGACACTGCAAATTTCTCCAAAGAGTATTTACGTGTTTGATCCATATCCTCACCCAAACCACTCCCAACCTATAAGACCGGGATGTATAAGCCCTTAATGATATTGTTTTCCATACATTTACGATTTATCACAGTCTCTCAGTCGTGACTTGGCAGAATAGTAGTGGCTAGGCGTGTCTTCTAGTAAAGTCTCATTTCTATTCTCCATCTGTCTCCGATGGAAACTTGCCTTGCGCACTTATTGACAAGTTCTTGGGTTGAGTTACCGTAGAATACTACACAAAATGTTAAGTACCAGGCTAAAATATATTTCGTAATGCAATTCTTGAAACTGACTCAGCTTTTTAACCTATTGTTTCCAGTGCAGCACGAATGGCACGTGCTGTTGGAAAGCATGCAGCAGAAATGCTAGTCAAGTTGACACGACATGGTCTTGATCCCAAAAAACTAGAACTTACTGGCATGAGTCTCGGCGCCCACACAATGAGCTTCATCGCCAAGAACTACAGACAAATGACTGGCAGGAACATCTCCATGCTCACCTCATTGGATCCCGCTGGTCCTTGCTTCAGGCATCTAGGACCAGATCAGAGATTGGACAAATCTGACGCTGATTTCGTCGTCAGCGTTTTAACAACTATGGATTTGTCAAGCATATCGTTCCCGTTTTCCCATGTCACATTCTACGTAAACGGAGGAGCTTACCAGGAAGGTTTCTTTCCATGGTTCTTTTGTGACTCCATATGTAGTCATGCTAGGTCATATTTCCTTTGGTGGGCAGCTGTGGTGTATCCGGATGATTTTATAGCTGTTCGCTGTGATACAGTACAACAAGCAAGAGATGGCGAGTGTTACGACTTGCAGCCAATGGTGACTAACACTATGGGTCCGTTCACTGACAGAAACAAGCCGGGTATATATTATCTTCGAACATCAAATAGGTGGCCATTTGCTTTAGGAAAGAAAGGCCTAAAAAAGCCTCGGGTAGATCCGAACGCTCTCATAAGTTTAATTTAAATGGATGCACCTATTTTACATACTTGACTATCCGTTCTTAATGTTTTCATGCATTAAAATTATAGTCTGCAAGTCATCGTCGTAACTGTTTAGAAGAAAAATAAGTGACAGGTATCATATTTTGCCTAAAAGATACTTAACTGATGTCACACTAAACTTGTGCTTGAAGTGTAGGAAAGAATAATACTACTATACCACTATAAATAACTATTTGATATTTTAATTTGTGGCATTATTATTATTCGATTATCGTAGATGTTTAGTTAGTAGTAGACGTAGTGTATGAATGAAAGTAGACTTTTAACAACCACATAAATTTTGGTATATTTTAGAACTTCATTAAAATTACCAAAAATTCATTAATTTACTGGTCGGTACTGTGTCGTCAATGCTGTTTTATCAAGCAATTATATCAACTGTTGTGAACCAATGGTAGGTCGTAACATACAATAATTATAGAACTATTGATAATGTATATCTATTTAGAATCATGACAAAATGTATTATTTAGTTCTAACACAATATTATTATGGTACTTATGCGTATGGAATACGCCAAATAAGATGAATAAATAGACAATTTTAAAGTTTTCGTTATTCGCTCACAAAAAACGATTTCATTGTATTTGTAATCAGTCCATGTTAATTTTATAAATAGGTTAATGTAAATTTTATAAAGATACCTAATATTAAGTAAGTTGTTATTATTTAAAATAAAATGACACAAATTTCTACTGTTGTTTCATTTCAATGCTGCCCTGAAAAATCAATACTATATTTTAAGTGGTAAATACCTAGAATCTAGAGTAATATTTCGAATTACTTAAAATATTTGAGATAATGTTAAAAAATTACTATTATTTCGAAAAACAATATAATTATTATAAATGCTAAGCAGATGTTTTACTAAATATTATAGGTAATTAATTTGCATGACTGAACCATAAAGGACGGTATCTAAGCATAAGCAATGACACGATTTACATTTAACTTTAAAACGTTCACCGACGTCATCAGAAAACCAAATTTTGTACAAAAACATTTAGCAAAAAAACTGTATTTTGGATCCATTGCTAGTGCTGGAAGCTGAAAAAACATATCGATAACAAAATAAGGAAACGTTCAGAATATCAAAAATAATCGACTCGACTCACCGATTATATGTTTTGATAGTTCTGTCAGAACTCTCATTTCAAACCATGCGTTTTTCTTGAAATTTATGTTTTATGTGATGGAAAATCTATTTAGATTAATTAACCATTTAAGCACCGTAGTCTTATGCCTCTTGCTCATCTGGCCAGTCTTATAAATGACAAAGATCTGATTCGATTTTCATGGTTTAGGTAAAAACCGGTTTGCACGTAAATAATTCTCGGTGATCATTTGATCAAATGAGTTAAGGATTACATAGGTACATCAATTCATCAGCAAATACTATGTTCGTAACTGTATATTAATGAGAAAAGAGAAGATAACTTTCTTTTTTTTTGCTAATACGTTAATTATGCATGAGTTTGCAATACTGCATGTATTAAAAATGTACCTATTTTTTTCCTAGGTTTTTCCTTTACCTATGACCATTCCAGGGTAACTTTCCATAAGGCTATGAATAACATTTAAAGAGGATTACTAGATATTGCTCACCAAACTTATAACGATTTTTTGAATTATTTTAACAAAAGACTACAATGTTAGTTTTAAACGTGCATAGTTCACCTTTTAATTAATTCAGTAAATATTTTCCCCAAGGAAGGGAAAGATTTTAACCTCGTAATCCTGAGTCTACAAGAATCATAAAATGTTCTATGACATTAAGTCACATACGCAAAAAAAAATGTTTTTTTTTGTTTCTTTGGATAAATTTCTACATAACAAATAAATATTATTATTTGCCGTGTGGTGACGGCAGTAAGAATACATTTGTCACCAACCCAACTCCTCCTGCGGGTGTCGTAAGAATCGACTAAGGGATTGAAGTGTGTCAGTGACATTATTTGATAAAGATTGATGATGGGCAGCAGCGTCATCATAGTAGACACATTACTGCGATCGCCAATCCGCTTGCCCAGCGTGGCGATTATGGGCATTTACCTCTTAATGCGTCTATATGCATAGTTAATAGGAGAGGCTTACGTCCAGCAGTGGACTATCATAGGCTGATGATGAAATAAATATTATTAGTACACTACTAATACAACTTTTAATTTTAAACATCTTTATTTTTATTTGTCACAAATTTGAAAATATTTAGAAAGTGCCCAGGAAGTTTGTGAAGTATGGTTCTTAACCTAGTAACGACAACGCCTTTTTAGTAAATTAGAATGATATCGATACCTTTAGGCTCAAAGGGCGTAAACGCCAAATTGCCATTTTACAGGAGAAGCAAAAAAACAAAAATATTTTAGAAAAAAAATCATAACTTCTTTGTTTTTTGGCAGAATAACTTATATTTTGGCCAACGTACTTGAATTTTTAAGATAAACATTTTAAATATCAATCATTTAGGATAAATTAATAAATAAAGAAAAAGGGTGTGTTATACTCCCTTAACTTTTTGAAATAATGGCGCTTACGTCCTTAAACTTCACATAATATGCAAAGAATGTAGGGAGTATTGGTTACTAAACGTTTGAGTTTTGGTCTAAATGGGGCGTATATCACAATTACCATAGTTATAATCGGTCTTATAAACTCATTCATAACATAGGCAATGCTCTTAATGGGTGTATAATACACCGTGGAATTAAAAAAATACTTACAATCAATTAAAAGGTTGCTGTTTTTATTAAAAAAAATGTCTACACTGACTATGCTGTTGCTGATTATATTTTTCTTTTATGTCTAGGGATAAAAATAATGTTAATGGCGTTATTGGACAATTTTAAGCTACTACCAAAACCCAGATTAAAATGCGATATGAAACCAGTAAAACAAACAACAATAATTGTTGAATGATTGAAATGAATTATTCATCATAAATTCAAACTCAAGAGTCAAACTCTTGTCGGCGTAACTGATGAATGTAACTGTCTCCATCTAACTCTGTCTCTTTGAGGATTTAGTATGGGGAGACGGTATCGCTATAACTTTCCAAACAAAACATTCTGCCAATTTCCGAGGGGGACGAGGTAGCACACATGTAAACGATCTAACTACAAATGCATTTCTTCTTCTCGTTACTACTCACGCACACTTAAACAATACCACAACACTAAGTTAAATTATCACACTAATACAGTAAAATTTCTATGCGGACACAATTTCAAACTATCGACGTAGGTGTAATCGAACCGATTAATATGGCTTTCAAGTGTCTGAAGATTATCGTATCGATATATTTTTCTAAACGTCATACATAGATTGACGTGCACCTTGGTACTATATATTGTTGTTTTGAGTATTTAAATAAAAGTAAACAGACAATTAGTAACAGTTATTAATTAATCAACCAATTTTAATACAAAACCGCCTGAATGTCTTGCCATTAACCTACTTCAATTGATTATGTTTTCGTTTATCGCGATCTTTGACTACGAAGGCTGTAACTGTAAGGAAAGTCTCGGTCAATCACGTGCATTTCGAAATCCGTAAGTCAATTATAATATTTAATAAATAATATTAATTAGCAGTTGTGAAAGAAAACAATGTATGTCCATACGAGTGTACATACGAGTATTATTTATTTTGTTGTAGTAAGAAAGTTTTAGTTAGCTGGG
Organism: Thaumatotibia leucotreta; assembly: GCA_025490895.1. Classification (NCBI taxonomy): domain Eukaryota; kingdom Metazoa; phylum Arthropoda; class Insecta; order Lepidoptera; family Tortricidae; genus Thaumatotibia; species Thaumatotibia leucotreta. Next base: position 28,594 of record JALPQI010008160.1, read on the forward strand.
GTAAAACTCACTGAGGCTTAATTGTGAATACTCTTAAGGATACAATTTGAATACAAGGGCGTGGGTACAAGGTGCGTAGGTGCGTATACATACAAGTTTTTGCAATAAGGCCGGTGATATTGATATTCCTTAGTGATATTTTAGTAAGTACCTAAATACAATTTATAATATAGGTCCAACTAGCGTTAAGTAGCACTTGTAAAAATGAAGTTATTGAATTCGATAAGACTGTGTTTTTATTTACTTACTGTGAGAACACTAATATACGTAAACACAAGTGTCCGTATCTCGACATTTTATACCTACTCTCGACATTGTGTCATAAAGAGTAACGTTCACATCACTATGTATTTTCGCGCGTAATACGTATTCCAAATAAGCGCAATAAATATTCAACCTTATTGGCTTACATATAAGCTTAACATTAGACCAAGGCAGAGTCTTCTGTCTTACTTGATTCACTAAGTCTGATATTTCCTACAAAATTTAAAGATGGGTAGACCTTATTAACCTTAAATACGAGAATACAATAAATGTCAAACTTTCTCCATCACTCAAAAATGAAATTACGAATTGTGTGCGATATTTTCGAAACCGATTTTGCTATCGATTCGCTGGTACTTGATTTTCTTGAACAATTTTATGTAATAAAATGTTGTAATATAAACAAATAAAGGCAAGATATGAAATGGTATCGCATATTTTGTATACATGATGTATTTGAACGAGTTTTGAATCCATACATAGCACATACAGGCATTTTGACGGAGCTTGTTACGGGTACATAACGATTACAAGACTGCGAAGAATCGATTAATGAAATAGTTTTTATAAACAGGTTTGGTCAATGTACAAATTCTTGGCCAAAGTCTTTGGCAGAGGGGAAACGATATGAAGCCGACTCCATTACTAAATCCTCAAAGCTCTGTCTTAAGCCACCTACTTGACTTCCTTGTACGACACAACGTCTACTTTCTCTTTTATTTGTTTCATGTAAGTATCTTTCTCTAGGTCTCCCTCTTCCTCGTTTTCCTTCAATCCTTCATTCTATTACGTTTTTTATCAAAGCGTCATGTCGTATAAGGTGACCAAACATTTTCCCTCTCCTGATTTCTATTATTTTTAGCAAACTCCTTTTTTCAATCACTCTTTTAAGCACTTCTTCATTTGTGATATTTTTTGTCCAACTTATCTTCAAAGGCTTGCAGTATCTCTCTGTCCTTTTTCGTCATGGTTCACGCCTGACACCCATATAATGCTATACTCCAGATAAAAGTTTTGATGAGCTTCTTACAAACAACAATTAATAATGACAACATATTTTTATATATATATATATATATATATATATATTTCTTTCTATAATATCCTATAGACGCAATGTAAGGTACATTTACTCTCATTTAGTATTATTTTTCCTTATAATTACCAACACGTACTATCGGGTTCAAAATAGCGTGGACACCTCTAGGGCGACTTTCCTATGCGCTCGCTTGAGCTCTGTTAGCATAGGTTGTCATATCCACACTTGATGGCGCTTCTGGCGAAGCGCAATGAACTATTTAGAAGGTCTACCGCGAACTTGGAGAATCGTAAATGTCGAGCATCTATCTCTGTCACTCTAATAAAGGCGTCTTCAACTTGACAGAGACAGATACTTGAAATTAACGATATTTATAGTTCGCTGTAGGCTCTCTGATTATTAAAATATTTTAAATAATGAATATTATCTACCTAATAATATTATTTAGTATACCTCTGTGGTAAATAAATAAAACCACATTTATAAATAATAATGTGTATTCTTAAATCATTAGAAAGAAGATGAGCGCTTTCGAAATGTCAGTTTACTAAAAAACACCGTTCAAAAATAGTTCATTACAAATATGTAATAATATTTTATAATTATTTACATATTGGTCCGATTATTCTATAATTAATATAAATAAGGCAACATTCAACAGGTTCAATCACTTTGAATAAACATTAAGACACGTCAAAATTATTTACCTTATTTTAATCTTAAATAGACCCAAGTATCAGTAGTTTCAACCAGTCAAATAACTTTCGGAATCGACGTAATCACCTGATATCTGTATTATGTAAACAGTTTTGAATTGATATTTCATTCATAGTCGTAGGTGAATAAAAATCGATCACTCGGTCAGGCGGTATTTAGCCTAGTGTAGTGCTACCCACCCATTTCAACCAGAGACCCAATATTATTAAACGATGGGCTATCCAGTATTTCTTCGCCTAGGGAACACAGTAAAAGTTACAGACATATTTTAGTACAGTTGATCACTAGCTGTTCAGACTGCCGACGAGTAAATTTTCTAAGAGTATTCAATCGCCCGCGAAGAATAAACTCGCCGATAGCTACTCACTGCTCGCAAGTAGCTATCGGCATGTCGCTACTGCTGATTTGTGATTGTCAAATTGGTAAAGGCCTATTGTTCCGCTTGAGGATAACAACGATTTTCTAGTTGAATTCATACGCAAGAATGCTCAGAAGAGCGAACCTAGAAAGGTTCGCTTTACATTTATTATATCGAGAGCTGAGTGGCCAAACCCGATAAGTCGAGATATTTTTTCATTGAAAAAACAAACCTCACGTAAGTGACATTTAGTTCGTATTTCAAAAACCGGTTTTCTCGAGTTATCGGCTTTGACCCCGCCACCTTCGATACCCCGTAAAACCTCTCGCTTCACATGACACGAGTTGTAACAACTGAGATTTTTTCCCACCTGTTACCACTTTAATATTTGGTGGTATGATACCACTGGTATCTACTGGGAAAAATAAATCCCACGATTTTTAATTCCCAGTTGTTACCACTTGTGGGAATAAATAATAATAATAAATATCTTGGGACATCTAACCCAAATCGACCTAGTCCCACGGTAAGCTCAATTAAGGCTTGTGATGTGGGTACCAAGCGACGATATATATATATATATATATATAATAGATAGAAAGATATAGATACTTAAATACATAGACAGCCATGACCAAGGAACAAAATATTTGTGATAAATAAATGCACAAATAATGCCCTCGCCGGGATTCGAACCCGGAACCTCCAGCTTCGTAGGCAAGGTTACTATCAACTAGGCTACGGAGGCTGACGCCCCCGAAACTATGGTCTAATACCGTAAAATCACCTAACTATGGTCCAATACTGCAACTATATAATAGTCCACAATTTCAATTCTTAATAAACGTCAGTCCCAATCTTCTTGTTGGGAGCATTTGGAGTTTAGTTAGGTAGTTTTACGGTACTTATTGTGTTTATTCAGGAATTGCTAACGGATAAAAACACAAAAAATTGGACACTTCATTTTTTTCTATATTTTTTATTAATTAATTACAAATTACAACAACCAATCTTAATCTTAATAAATAATTTATGTCTTGTTAGCAAAAAACGCTGTTTAATCAATTTGCAGTTGCACTTATGAATGATAATACGCATTAAAAGAAATACAAAAGCTGTATCTGATTTTAACCCTATATATTTTATTACTTTATCTACAAGGCGTATTTATTTCAAACCAAAACATAATAATAAATCTTATGACTGCACAATGGAAGCTAAAACATATTTTTTTATTATATTTGCCAATTTCTAAGAATGAACTTTTCACAGTTATAGATTAATCCTTATTAATATGAGGGTAAGACTCACCATTTTTCCGATAGCCTTAACGTCATATATATATAAGGCTCATTTCTAAACTATCAAATGTTCATTTTTAGAAATCGGCAACTTTAAATAACTATTATACTACGAGATATGTAAGGTTCTGAAATTAAATTACCTTCAAGCTTTTGAGCGATTTCATGTTTACATTTAATTTTTCAACGAGTTATGTGCTAAGACATACCATCTTTTGAAATAATTCACTAAAAGTTACCATCAATAGAAATTAATAACATTGTAAACAAACTATCTAAAGAAAAATCCATAATCAAGTACTATTTTATTATTTTAGGATAATGTAATGGCATGAGTTGGTTAAATAAATAACACATTAAGTGAGCAGTGTTTATAACGTTGATTGGATATACGAGGTGTGCTTTAATTTAACTAATTTACACCGTAAAAAAAGTGTAAGATTTATAATTAGGCAATATTGTTTACTTTTTATTGAGGTTTAAGCTTAAGTATCATTTCCGAAAACGGAAAAAGATTGAAACTTCGCCTCAATAAAACTACTTAAAGGTATTGGCAACCGTAATATCTATTTAGCAACTGAAATAAACAATAATTACGATTTGTTTTATGAGACTATTACTATTCATTAAAAAATAAAAATCAATTAGTAGATTTTATAGATTGTCATCCATCCACCATCACTATTTTTGGGAATCAAAAGTTTTGACTTAACTTACCAATCCTAGAATTCGACGTTCCGTTGTGCTTACATAAATCCCAGCTGGAAAGTGTTATAAATATTATTATTTATTACTATTAATCAAAAATACAAACTACTAAACTTCCTTCACTGTAACATGTTATTGTAATCGAGAAATTTAAAGTAAGGGAGTCAATAATTGTCTTATTTAGGTAGTAGTTTTTTTAAACACCACTGTTTCGTAGCCTAAGAAAATTATTATCTTATTGATAAAATATTTTTAAACAATGTTAAAAATATACTTACTCGACTTTAACAAGTCCAGTAAGTGAATTTTTTATATTATTTAATATCGGGTGTAACCCCCCTCGTTATCAATAACTGCCTGTAATCGGGAACGCATTGATGTTATTAAATTTGAACATAAATCTGAACCACGAATACTTTCCCATATTTTTAAGCAATGTGCTACCAACGCTTCCGGGGTCCTTTCATTTTTATTATCCCAGCGTTGGACAATAACACCCCATACATTTTCAATCGGATTTAAATCCGGTGATCTAGCAGGCCAGGAAATAACTTTAATATTATTTTTGTGTTTTCCAAACCATTCTTTGACATTACGCGAACGGTGTATAGGACAATTATCTTGCACAAACGACACCAACGGCAATTCTGCTTCTGGATACACATTTCGAACTGTAGGTAACATGGTCTCCTCCAACACTTCTACATAATGTTCACTATTTGCACGACTAGGTATTCTGACAAGTTCTCCCGGACCAGCTGCACTCATCCAACCCCACATGTTCACTGTGATACGCCCCGATTCCATGTTGGGCACGACATGATCGTTGTCGTATCGCGTATTATTTCGACGCCACAAGCTCAGGCGTCCGTGTTGACTGGATTTAAAAGTCTTCTCGTCAGTGAAGATGACACTAGTCCAGTCGTCAAGAAGATGGTCCCGAGCAAACTGTAACCTTGCCGTTTTGTGAGCATCCGTCAGCAAAGGTTTGATGGCATGTCTGCGGTGATGGATGCCTTCCTCATGAAGCACACGACGAACCGTAAGCGGACTTGTGCCAAACAAACCGGCGTAGTGTCTTGTGGGCCTAAATCCGTCTTCCTCATATTCCCGCACCATCAACTGACTTTGCTGTGTGTCAATGAGGCATGGTCTTACAGTTTTATGCCGGTGGGACAAAGACCCTTCTCCTTGGTATCGATCTACCCATAAAGAAACAGTTTTCCTCTGAAACAATTGTAAAAAATATAATATAATTATTATTAAATTATAATGCAAACATTTTAATACTGAAAAGAAGTAAATTAAACTACTTACGTTGACACCTTTTTTTCTAGCAATCTCTGATTTATTTTTGCCTTCCTTATGCAAGGCAATTATTTGCGATCTGGTTATCATATCAATATTGCACGAAGAACTCATTCTTATAATCAGCTAGTAACGGTAATACACTTTCAATCGTATACGGTAGCAGACAAAGGAACATGCGATGAATCTTTGATTAAGAAAAAAATCAGCACTAGTATGGTATTTAGAAAACTTAAACTTACCCTCTTACGTTTTTATAGTATACATTTTTATCAATATATTGAAACGTTGATATGCCATTCTAACGTTAGTCTTATGGTAATAAAACTGTAATTCCCTTAGCATATTTTACGGATAATATACCAAGGTTTCAACTGACGTTATATTTCGGCGGCTTTACTAATAACACTTTGGTTCAGTGGTTTGCGCATACGGCTTCTAAACTAGAGTGCCCAGGTTCGTATCCCACGAATATTAAACTAATTTGTGTTTTTTTAAATCTTGGCCAAAAAGGGCTTTCCGGTTACGCTACGCTCCGGTGGGTGAATTCAAAATACACAGGATGTTTGAACAGATTTAATAATGTCTCAATAATGACAATAAAAAAAAAAACAAAAAGTATCCTAAAAAAGAAATAAGTCAGTAAGTAGAAAAGAATAAGTCTCGTCAGAATACTCGAGGAGTTATAAATAAAGTTTAAATCTGTGTGCACATTTTTTTTTAGTTTTTTGACTATCAACGCCATCTAGGGACAGCTAACATTACTACTAAGATTACCTTTACTTCTGTAATAGCCTTGTTACATCAATCCCACAAAGGTGGCGCTCAATTTAGCTTCAAACGATAGTTTTGTTCGATTGCCCAGGCTCTTTTGAACGCTATAGTACATATTAACTACTACTTAAATCAAATATAATAGCATGCTTTTAGAAGACTAATAATCACAAATCTTTATCTTTTGTTTTTTATAAAACCTATAGACACAACATAAGATCTTTTACTCTCACACAGCATTTCTTTCTTTTTATAATTATGTAGATATTAATTACATACTAAATGGAATAGAAGACTTTTCAAATACTTAATCATTAAATTAAATTTATGTTTAAAACGCACAGAACCAAAAATATAACTGTGCGTACTGTAAATTAAAAATGTCGACTGAAATTGAACGTACATTTATACACAATGTCACCCATTTTTATCACATTATCTGCCTATACTTTTCATTTCACACTTGCAACGTACGCCAGTATACAGGTAAGTATACATAGATTTAGAATGATGGTCATTCGGTTCTATACTGTAGGTTTACTAACACAATAACTGTTCATTCTTACTTTAGAATTGGATAATGACAATGAATCATTACTATCGTATAGGTAAATGGTACGTAAGCAGTTTTGCAATAATAAAATAACTTAGCGAACCTAAAAGCCATAATTTGTATATTTCTTGGGGCGTATAAGTCAAAAAGTTTTGTTATCATAGGGCGTAAGTGGCAAAACATTACACAAATACGCGGCGTATACACAGACCTTATTAGTAACCAGTTAAAGTACTAATGCGATACGCCTTAAAATAAACAGATACCAGCATAGAAATAAACATCTTTAACCGATTTACAGTACCAGACTCATTCAATAAATGCTCCGAAAACAGAGTTTTGGTCGGAGCTCTAAAAAACCTATCCCACGACATTAACATTGATTGACATATTTTACATTAATTTATCACATTAACTATACAGTTTCATTTCAATGAGTACCAACTAATCGCGGTAATCGAAGATTATCACATTACCTACTTAACAATATTGTGAAAAAAGACTTACCTCTTATTTCGTAAGAGTTAATAACCAATAATTCATCCAATCTAAATGATAGAATCTGTACTAACATCTACATATTATTATTATTAGCTACCGTTTAGACAACTACTTGTCGCTGTACATGTAGGTATTGTTACATGAAAGTGGGTAATGAGTTTATTAAAATAACTATTTTATAAACGCACCATCCCAAATCCCATCCATGTAAATAAACACCTTCTTATAATTATTATACCTACTACTACTAAAAAATAGGTAAGTCTAATGCAAACTTATCAACTTACCTTGGAAACAAACGACAACGGGCAACTAACATCACTCTCATCAGCTCACATCTATTCGTCGCATGAATACTATCTCACTTGCACATAGGGCTATCAGCGAGGCGCAGCATGCCTACTACGTTAGGGCGTATGAGTCATTTTAAAATTTACAATGCAAGGATACGGGCGTATGAACCCAATTTAGCCTACTAGAGTCATACTACCTAAATTAAGTAGCATAATTTCTACGTCGTATGAGTTTGTTTAGTTTTGTATGATAAACATTTTATAACAACTTGGTTATAAGACCTCTTTATTTTTTTATTACTGTACTTATTACCTAAATAAACAAAAAAATGTGTAAATGTATCAAATACGCCCCTTGCTTTTAAAACATCTCCTAGAAATACGTGGGTCGTATATGCCCTAAATTATCGAATTTCGTTGTTTTAACTACACATATCGATAGAGAAAAAAAAACTGAACAAAACTGCATTAAAAACTCATTTTGGCCAAAATGGCGTTTACGCCCTTTGAGCCTAAAGGTATCGATATAGGCTTTAATAAAAATACATTAGCTTTAAAGAGTAGCTTATGGGAAGAATTTTACGAATAAATAGAAAATAGCTGCCAACTTAACTCACTCAGTCACTTGTTATTTATTTGTTATAGGTATAAGAAATAGACAATTCAATTTTTAATGGCAGTCGATATTTTTTATCTCCTCACTATTCGTTTTTGTCGTTCAAATTTTAACGGGTATCTATATAAACTAAAATACCTCAATATATATACTGAGTTACTTTTGTATTTGGACAACCTACAACAATGTTTTAAATAAGAAAAAATATATATTTAGAGACACTTAAACCAACCAAATAAATAACCATGCCATTTCATAAATCGTACTTGTTTGCATGCTCTGCATTATATCTGTTATTTGTTTCTGTGACTGCAATTGAGTTTACACAATCTCTTAATGGATATCAAAATCCTGATGGATTTGTAAAATTTTGTAAGTACCTACCTAATAATATCTCAATTGTGCTTCGAGAAGAGGAAACTCAGAAATTGAAACCCAGAATGTTCAGAAAAACTCTGAACTGTTCCTCTGTACCTAACACAATAGGACACTTTAAGTACTGGCCGACAAGAAAACTAAGCGCCAATGCCGAGTTTTCAATACTACATTATCAGTAATAAAAACCGGCCAAGAGCGTGTCGTCTCATGCTCAGTGTAGGGTTCCGTAGTTATTCAAAAACTGCTGGGCCAATCATTTTCGAAATAAATTTATTTTAAAGTATTTTATAAGCCAACTGTTCATGATTTTTTTTTCATATTTTTTTCATTATTTTTTATCACCGAACATATTGCCTTTAAAGAAAACTTTGTTTTGGGGAACTTATTTATTTTAAAATACCTATTCAACGATACCCCATAACAAAGGATTACAGAAAAATAAAAAAGATCATCCCCACTTTACGTGTAGCTACACGATTTTTTTATTCTATAATTTATTGTACCACTCTGTTGGAGTGCTTTATATGTATACCCGTACCAATATACTGTGGATAGACAGACGGACAGATGGACAGACAGATAGACAGAAATTACGCAAACTGCAGGGATTCCTAGTTTATTACGGAACCCTAAAAAGATGTTATATAAACCGGTAAACCAATTATATCTGTACAAATAGGCGGCAAAGTTAAATTATCGATGGGTATTGGCCACCCAACGAAAAATTTAATATGCTTTTGGCCTGCATTTTTAAATACCAGCAATACCTATCTTTACCGACGGATTGGTTTTCCAGACTATATTATCATACCTTTTTCACGAAACGATTCGCACACTTTTTTCTTTCAGGTGACATGTATTGGGATCCGGCTAAAATCACGCCCGATAGTCTTCGAAAACTGTATTTGTCTGTTCTAGATGATAACGGACAAGTAGTAGCATATAATTACTATAACGTTAAAAGACTAGTAAATAACCCTGGCTTTGACAAACATAAGAAAACTTTTATTTGGGTGGGCTCGTATTTAGATGTCAATTCTATAAGTCTTGGAGAGGCTATGGGCAGGCAGTACAAAGCGAAAGGATATAATGCACTTTTTCTGCATTTTCTGGAAGGGCATTGGAGGAATTTACTCACGTAAGTTTTCATTCGCTTTGTGCAATTTTAATGCTCACCTTTGCACTCAAACTAACCTTGTTTGTAGATCTTGACGTATATTTTCATTGAATAGATGTTTATTGCCAACGTAATTTTATGTTGCAGGTACAAATGCCATCAGATATATTGGAGCTGCCAAGGTGATCAAAATGATTTGAACATGGACTCTAACACCGTGACAATAGAGTCCTGTTCATATATTTGTGCGCACCCTTGCTCCTCTGATATATTTGATCTGACTCCTGTGTGACCATGTCTTTGTTTATGTGTGATGTGTTGTCTGATTCTAGTTCCTCCGCTGCACGCGTGTTGCCTCCTTTAGGCAAATACGCAGGCGCAATGTTGGCTAACCTAACAACAGTCGGCCTGGACCCAAAGAAACTCCACCTAGTTGGGTACGGAACGGGCGGACAACTCATGAGCTTCGTAGCAAAGAACTATCGAGAAATAACCAGCAAAAACATCTCCCTTCTCGTTGGACTCGATCCTGCAGGACCATGCTTCAGAACCAAGGGACCAGAAGGAAGGCTCGATCCATCTGACGCAGACTTCGTTCTCAGCATCGCTACAAACATGGACGTTCTTGGCATGGCCACTCCTGTAGGGCATGCAACTTTCTATGTCAACGGAGGAGAATACCAACCGTTTGACTTCTGGATGGTACCATGTGATCTTGTCTGTAGTCACGTCAGAGCCGTAGTGTACTGGGCCACAGGAATCATGAATCCTCATAAAAGGTACATAGGAATGAAATGCGATTCGATACAACAGGCGAGAGAGCATAAGTGCTTCGATAGAGTGCCTTTGGAAACGAACTCTATGGACTTGAGGGTTGATAGGACGAAGCCAGGTATTTATTATGTGCCTACGTTTCATAGATACCCGTACGCACTTGGTAAAGCTGGCTTGAAGAAAGAAAATAATCCTATCATTAACACACACAAACTTCTAAATGGTGACGATGTTTTGAGAGTAGACGGATTATGATTCGAATTGATATGTAAAATACTGATGTAATTGTAACTAAATCTATTTATAAATTTGATAAAGGAGTGTCATGAATTAATCTATTTTTATTTAGTTATCCTATCTGTGAAAGATAAATCCTATATTTATTCTTACAATTACATACTGATGCATGATTTATACCTACCTCAATAAAGAGTTTTAAATGCATACATTAAATATGTTGTTACTCATTTTATTACAAGTAAAAAAACTTGAAGTGATTTAGGATGCCACGGATCAACGCTATATATTAAATTCGCCGAAATCTAAATACGTTGTTGTGTTTATATTGCTAAGTAAAGGATTAAAAAAAGACAAAACGTGGTAACAAAGTACCTGTCTGCTTCTAGACGTACAAAAATACGCAGAGGTAATTGACCTTAAATACCTACACACTGAAGTGTCAAATAAGACGTCTTGAGGACAAAATTGTTTAGGAAAAATAACTCATAATTTTTAAATTTTTCATTAAATAGTTGTATTATCACTATTATTTCATTTTTTTTAAACTAGAGAGTTTAGCAGACAATTTAACTAGGGCTGAGCTAAGCAAACGTACTAACTTATATTTTACGTTATAGAAGAAATAAAAAGTGGTGTTATCTCTTAAAATGAATAGTCTCTGCACGTACTCATTTAAACGTGCAAGTAAAAATAAATGATTGTTAATTGATACATTTGTACAGTTAACTGATTCCGTACACTGAGACTTGTGATAAATACAAAACTTGACTGAGGTTGACAGCCCTAATAAAATAAAGTAACATTATATTTAGGGGCAGCTAGGGCTGGGATTAATACGATATCAAATATAAATATCGACAAATATACAAAAAAAACATAATAATATCTACAACGCAGCGTAGTTGTTTGGATTTTCTTTTCCGTTTGTTTTGCACAGCAGATTTGAAATATTTATAGATAATAATCTCGTATGCGAGAACTCACGTGGTAATGTTTTGTATTTCAAATGCCAGTGCAAATTCATGTTGGGTTTTG
>JALPQI010008161.1:0-67787 GCA_025490895.1 Thaumatotibia leucotreta
TTTTCGGAAAACGTCCCCGTGCTGCGCGTGGGGGGCAAATGTGACCCCTAATAATTGAAAAAAAAAACAAATATGGTTAACTTATCAAATAACAAAATGAGGTGCCCCATAGAAAATTGCAATCGGGAGAGCAAAGAGCTCCTTGACTATTAAAAAAAAAATAGTTTAATAGTTCGAACATCCTACAAAATTGCAAAAATAAGAAGCACCCTAATCTATCTATTATATACAGGGTGGAAAGGGACGACGTTCCATCCCGCTACCGACCGCTTCTACCAACCATTACGATGAACTTTCAGTATGGGACCAACATCGAAATATAAAAAAAAAAATAACCCCTCATACAAAGTGAGTGATTAGTTAGAGTTCAATAGTATGGAAAAGTCAATTTTCCATGTACGCTTTCGATGTTGGTCCCATACTGAAAGTTCATCGTAATGGTTGGTAGACTCGGTCGGTAGCGGGATGGAACGTCGTCCCTTTCCACCCTGTATATCGTCGCGTGGTATCCATATCACAAGCCTTAATTGAGCTTACCGTGGGACTAGGTCGATTTGTGTAAGATGTCCCAAGATATTTATTTATAGCACGATCTATATTGACATCTTCTGTGTATGTTGTGTCCGTTAATTATAATGTGACCTGGTCCGACCATTTGCCAATCATGTTACAGTGTAATTTGAGGGTAATTACACACAGGTTGAACAGATTATGTGACCAATCAAATAATCACATATAATATGGGGTGGGTGGGGGTCGGAGCAAATAATTCGTTATAATATAACATGGAGTGCAATAGGTTGTTGATATGCATCTACATACCTATCGAGGTTACAAACTGTTCTGATAAATACTGTCATGATAGTGAGCATAGGAAAGTTCTCGAAACTATGTACAGAAATATTGTGAGTACCCTTTATAATAATATGGAAGGAGAAAACATAAGTCCAAAATAAATAAATATCTTGGGACATCTCAAATTCAAGGATCAAAAACAAGGTGGCAACATGTATGTCAGCGATGCATACAGAACCGCAGGAGAGATATTTCATAAGAGGTCACTTTGTTGTAGACCGGAAGGTGGCGGAACTTTCAATCAGATGAGTGAAACACAAAAAAATTTTAATCTCGCTTAAAGTTGTGTCAAACCAGACTCAAATAAAAATGAATACCTATAGCTAACAACGCTCCAAAAAGGACTTCCGATCATTTTGGAAAGCCACCAACGCCAAGAAATATCGTACTTCCGTTAATGTTAACGGTGCAGTTATGTAGTTGCAGTACTGTAAATATTTTTACTGTGGTTCTTTATAGTGTCACGTGATCATTGGCGACAACTGTCATGGGTATGGGTTGATGCTGGATGGGTCTTAAAACTAGCGTCCGGAGGTCAAGGATCAGCGCCTTAATTGAATCAAGCGTTACTTTGCTGAATTTCATTGTTATCTGGAAACTAAAATGAAACATGCAAGACATGATAATCAAACAAGTAATAGTAAAGTGATATGATAATTAACTTGTTGATACTAATTATCTAACAAGAGATACCTTACGATACTGAGCAAGACATCAAAATAACATTCTCTCAACAGAAAAAATACAGATTTTATCAAATCTTAGAAATAAAGGTAGGTATAATCGGAGTAAAAATACTTCAAGGTCTAGTTTGAGCAGAGTCAGTAAATTTTTACATTTTCTTTCACATTTAAACTACAAAATTTGGATTTCAAAAGACTCCATATTATAACTGTGGTCCCGTGGGAGGACAGTATAGCTCTCCCCAGTTAATAAGGCCGTATCCCACCACTCACGGCACATACTCGTACTCATGGTTACGATCGCAAACTAAAAGACGCAATGACCCATCTTTAGCAGCGCTATATTCATAATTTTATATGAAATGCAATGAAAATGCTCTCATTGTGCCATTAGGTAGTACGTAATGACTAGGAAATAAATGTTTTATTAAGTAATAGATAACTAGGTTTTGCTCGTTTTCTTTATTAAAAGCTGGAGAGTATAAATATTCTTTGGAAAAATGTAGTAAATTATAAATAGGGTAAAAGCACCAGTAGTCAGCCTTATAACGCCTTTTTAAAATGTGAACGGTCGGCATTTATTCAGGATAAGTCGGATAAATGAACGGATCACATCGTTACATCAACTGTTTATTATAGTTTTAAAACGAAATAAGAAAAAACATAACATGAATCCTTAAAGTACCTATAATTTAGTTTTAACAAAAAATGGCACTTTTTCCCAGTACTCAGCCGCCAAAATCCAGTAATCAGCCTTTTCGTGCCCAGTACTCAGCCTTCGTATATGACTATCATAATGAGATCAAAATCAGCAATATCTATATGAAAATCAAAGATATTAAAAATAATTCTTATTCCTTATACTTAACTCTTTTAAATCGAAGACTTACGGCATGAAACCCGTTGGTCATACGTAACAAAAATTTTTTTTCAAGCTCACAGTATATTATCTCCTTATTTCTATTAGTATTAATTATAATAAATATAAAAATATTCAAAACTTAAATATAAAAATATCAGCCAAACCTACATAGGTCTAATGTTCATTTGTGTAGCCGGTCGTAAGTAACAGGTCCATTATTCTTCGATAATTTAGTGTTTTTTTTTTTATATTATTAGTCCTCAAAAGTGGTTTAAAGAGAGTAAAGTAATATTTTGGACACAGTATATATGTTTGTACTTGAGGAGGCTGCTGGCATCGAAATAAACGCAATGTATTTTGTTTAATGAAAAAAATTACTGTGACTATGACTATGACGTTCTCCTTGCTGGGGATTTAAACAATTTTATTACATTAGAAAGAATCGTAACTTTTCAGCTCTTACTTATCACACATTATTTTATCTGTTTTTGATCGGGTTATATCCGTTACGGCAGTAAGAATACATTTGTCACCACCCCCACTCCTCCTGCGGGTGTCGTAAGAGTCGACTAAGGGATTGATGTGTCACTGACCACTATTTAATAAAAGATTGATGATGGGCAGCAGCGTCATCATAGTGGACACATTACTGCGATCGCCAATCTGCTTGCCCAGCGTGGCGATTATGAGCATTTACCTCCTAATGCGTCTATACGCATAGTTAATAGGAGAGGCGTACGTCTAGCAGTGGACTAACATAGGCTGATGATGTGATGTGATATATCCGTTAAAACTGTATCATTTTCTGTCAAACCTGATAAATCACTTGAAAAATCTATTTTCTATTTTCTTGTGACCTTTTTATTGATTTTACTGGAGTCATTCTGGGTTTGTTTTGTTTTGTGTTAAGTTTCTTGTTTGGTTACAGTTTCTTTGTAGCGTCGTTGGGTTGAAAGATATTTCTGTTTTTTCCTAAGACAACAGTTTTTTTTTCTTCTTTTTATCTTCTATTGAATTGAATAGGTGCTACATGATCTAGCCTTTAGATGATGTGGCACCTATTCAATTCATGACTCTAGGGGCGCTAGATTTTTTTTTATCTTAAGTATTCCGTTTTCTTGTACCTAAACGTACCTATACGTAGTTACATAAAATACATACCTAAATGTACTAGGTAGAAAGATAATATTATTATAAGTAAATAATTATCGAAATA
This sequence comes from Thaumatotibia leucotreta, assembly GCA_025490895.1. Lineage (NCBI taxonomy): Eukaryota > Metazoa > Arthropoda > Insecta > Lepidoptera > Tortricidae > Thaumatotibia > Thaumatotibia leucotreta. Next base: position 3,617 of record JALPQI010008161.1, read on the forward strand.
TTCCTTAACATTATATCGGTGGCTGAGTACTAGATCCGGGAAATCCAGTGGTCAGCCGTGATAAAAAATAAAATCAAATGGGGCCGACTACTGGGTTTTATATCAAATTGAATAGGGCATGCCTAACAAAATTTGAAAATTTAAATTTAACGGTCGTAACAGTATATAACAATAACAAATAAAATATTAAATGAAGAACCCAAAGGTCAGCCCCCGGTGGCTGAGCACTAGATACTTTGTTGAAAACTAGGTTTCCAGTAGTCAGCCCCCTCAATTTATTAGTTAGATCATGATATTTCCACACAAATACGGAGTAATCGAATAGATAAACTAATAAATAAACAAAACATTTACAGAAATCAATAACTTTTAACATCAATATATAGTTTTCTTCCCTTTTAAGTCAACACCACGTGCAGTCAAAAATATGGCGGACATGACACTACCGCTCTCGTCGACGAACACCACTTGTAAGAACGAATTTATTGCTTCCCCCGATCCCTTACTGCACTTTGTCGCGCTACGTATCAACAAATTGGGAATCAGAGCTTTTATTTGAGTACCCGCGATTTGTTTATTCGAATAAACGTCCAATTCCCGATCAAAAAACCACTGAAAAGGCCGACTACTGGTTCCTGGCTGGCCACTGGGGCCGTTACCCTATTCTAGAATTAAACGGATTTGAAGTATGTATTTATTTACATGCAATTAATATAAAGCTAGCTAAAAAACTGTAAAGCTTGGTATTTAGGTACGGTTTTAGTTGTTTTTGGAGTTGAAACGTATTTCATATGTGAAAATTCTTTAAAAACAGGATGCTTAGGAAAGTTGCCAATCGCTAACGCTTAGTTGCGTATCGAAGTTTTTCCACTCTGTCACTCTTTTACATTAGTGCAATAAAGACAGTTAGTTGCCTTTCGTTTACGATTGACGATTAAGCGTTAGCGATCATTGGCAACTTGTCTAAGCATCCTGCTCAGAGTGTCGTAATTTGTATAAGGTCACAACGGCTAAAAAATATACTGTCAAGTTTAGAATTTTATTGTTGCGATGGTTGCCATGTAAGTAATATGTAGGTAATAGATACATATATATTTACATGCGTAGGTACGTACCCATTTTTTTATTTGGGAGTAGGTGGGCACTTCCTCTACATGTCACGAATATTAATAATGTAACTTTTTTCAAACGAATGGTATAAATTAAATTGTATCTTATTATTTTTATTTTTTAAGCATCCAACAGTTGTACCTAACATTTAAACATTAAAACCTTATTCATAAACGTTTGTTAACTTAACAAGCCGCTAATAATTGTTTGTCCCTTTCGGTCTTAACAATGTGTCCTTAAGAGCAAAAGGGACAAACAATTATTAGCGGCTTATTAAGTTAACAAACGTTTATGAATAACGGGGTATATATCCAAGTAAATACAAGGAGCCAATTACAGAAACTCACAGATAGATAAATGTCTTCTTTTAAATGAATATCTCACATTAAACAATTATTCAGACGAATTAAAAATATAGAATATGTATAGGTATAAAGACTACCTATTTTGTATTAATAAGTAAGTTACACGTATAAAAAGTTAAATAATTAATCCTGAAATTAATGAATTTATGTTACCAATCAGTGATCTAAGTAAAATGAGTTTGAACAGTTTAGTTTCAATCAAGTCCCGACCCTAAGTTACGGTCCCACGCGTGGGGCGTGGCCACACTACCAGCGAATAAATGCCAATCCAAATGCATAATCTAGCCAAAATGTCATTGTGTTATAATGATAAGCTCACATGCTCGCGAGCTCGAGCACGAGCTCGTTTGGAAAACGAGCTCGTGGTCGCCCTGTACACACGTGGAGAGCGAATTGCGAGCCGTAGGCCTGACCTGGAGCGAAACCAAGAAGGTTGTTCAAGACAGAAAAGCGTGGAAGGATCTTGTGGAGGCCATATGCACCTCCGGGGTGCCCTAGGAATTACAACAACAACAATAAATGTTTGAAAAAGACAGATTCGTACGAAAAGTCACGTGACCATTTCCATACATTATTATGGTCACGTGACTTAGCGTTTATCGTATACGATTGCAGAATGGCATCTTGGCTAGGCATGCAAGGTCCTACCATGATATCTTAAATGTTAATCAGTTTAGGTTAGGCTGATCTGTTTTTGACAGTTAAGAGCGGTTTCCCACTACGTCCGATCCAAACCCAATCCGAACCCGTAAAAATAGGATCCGTAGTAGCCGTGGAACTATTTATATGGCAATTTATGCACTAGATTCGGCAACTAATCGATGACGGAGATCGGATCAGGCAACGGGTCGTGGCAATAAAGAGATAACCGTTCACAAGTAATGCCCGTGACAATTTTATTTTACAATATATGGTACGAAAATGCAGGCTTTTTTAAAAACAAATCTGCATTTTCTATCAAAAATAATTTGATAAACTATATTCCATTTTCATTCCAATATCATTTGATATTCACATCTTTACGGTGAAGGAAAACATCGTGAGGAAACCTGCATACACATCATCAGCCTATGAAAGTCCACTGCTGGACGTAGGCCTCTCCTATTAACTATGCGTATAAACGCATTAGGAGGTAAACACCCGTAATCGCCACGCTGGGCAAGCGGATTGGCGATCGCAGTAATGTGTGCACTATGATGACGCTGCTGCCCATCATCAATCTTTTATCAAATAATGGTCAGTGACACTTCAATCCCTTAAGAGATATCCGCTTAATAAGAAATGCCCGTCACAATTTTATTCCCCAATATGCTATCAAAATGCAGACTTTTATAAAAACATATCTGCTGCTTTACGGTGAAGGAAAACATCGTGAGGAAACCTGCATTGTATTGAATTCAAGGATCATATGTGTCCCCAACAAATACTGGGCCAACGTAGGGATCACGCAAAATAGGCACGTTTGATGTCAGGTTGCGGAAAAAGGGCCAGAATACTAAGAAGAATATATCGATTTTAATTTAGTTTATTTTTCCGCTAACAGAGAGACCAAACCTTTCTCCCCTCCTCATAAACTACAATGTATGCTCAGCAAACGGCCATCATTAAAAACGCCGTGAGTGTTTAACCAATCGTTAAATCATCAGCTTTAACGATTGGGAGTCTGTTAGCCGTCGCCTAGTCCACCCTTGACATTAAGAAATGTATCCTTAATTTGATATCTCGTATCTCACAATGCTTTACAGGACTAGATTTATCTTTTGTTCTACAGTACACGATATTTTTTTTTATAGTGAAAAAAATCATTTGACACCGCATATTTGCCGCAAAATTATCTGGTAAAAATAATACTAGGAGGATACTGCGTTATCTCTTTCACTGATTCCTCAAATCATTTTGAATTATTAAGTTGGTTTTCATACAGCGTGCCATCGAGTGTAATGGCTGGGACTATGGAGGTTCCTTGTACTAGCACAACGGTTTTTCTCGTGTTTATGGTCATGGCAAAAAGGGAACATACCTGCGAGAATTGACTTACCATTAACAACCTCTCGCTTGATGCGGAGGTCGACATTCGTATCGGTAAAGCGGCGACCATGTTCGGGAAGCTTAGTACAAGAGTATGGCAAAACAAGCACCTAACATCAAAGACCAAGATGTTAGTCTTTCAGGCTTCTATTTTAAGCATACTCTTGTACGGAGCTGAAACCTGGACGACGTATGCAAAAGTAGAACGTAGGTTAAACTCCTTTTACATGCGTTGCCTTCGTAAGATCTTGGGTATATCATGGCAAGACCGGGTGACAAACGAGAGGGTCCTTGAAATTGCACAGCTGCCTAGCTTAACCGCGTTTCTTAAGCAGAGACGTCTGCGTTGGTTAGGGCATGTACACAGGATGGAACCCTCTCGACTACCTCGTAGTGTTCTTCTTGGTGCTGTTGCGAATGCAAAGCGTAGCGTAGGAAGGCCATTGCTTCGCTTTAAAGACTGCGCAAAAAGGGACATGATTGCCTTTCATATTGACTACCGTGACTGGGAGAAGGTCGCAGAACAACGAACAGAGTGGCGCAAGTGTATTGTGGAGGGTCGCAAAATTTGTAATGAGTCATGGTTTGCTGCACTCGCTGATAAGCGACAGAAGCGACGCCAAGGTGCTTCGGCGCCCATTTCCGCAAACTTTCCTTGTCAGTTCTGCGGTAGACTATGTCGGTCTCGCATCGGTCTATTGAGTCATCAGAAAAGGTGCTTCTCGAATATTACACCATAAATCGTCTGCCATAGACGCTAAAAGGCCATGATGATTTCATACAGATATTTTTCGTAAGCAAATGTGTTCATATTTATAAACTCTACTGCACTTTTTATGAATTTGGCGGCTTGAAAACATTATAAACCTATCTATGAGTTTATTTAATAGCTACCCACCAAATTGTAACGCCATCTATCGTATTGAATAACCACTATCTAAACTTCAAAAACATAATAATATATTTCTCTTTCTACATATGTCGTGTGTTGCAGTTTAGAGCACTATTACAGCGCCATCTAGCTACGACGCTACGACACAGTACTTCTCGCTACGACCGTAACCGTGCTACGAAGTTGTAGCAATAGTCAGGCCAGAAAGAGGGGTAAAGAATTTCTAAATAAGCGACAGAGGGCGGTACTACATACCACAACGTTGCGACCTAAGTGAGTTTGAATATGTTCAAAACTTAATCGATAGAGTGTGACCACTAGATTTTTACTTTGCACTATGGGAATTAAGAGTACCTGTACATAGATACTGGATTTAATTTTTAGATTTTCTGTTGTTACTATAAGACTTAAGAAATACGTCGACAATAACTTTGACATGACATGCACTCAGTTAAATGAACGACAACCACATAAATATGTTCCGACTTACTCACAATAAACGATTACGAGTATACCAAGGTGAGTAATGAAATTAAGATTAAAAAATATAAATAGTTTATTCTTATTTTTGAAAACTTGTCCGTTTATGATTTTTAGGTTTTATTAAATTAATCAGTCGATCTTTCTAGGAAATATGACAACTAAAACTTAAAGTATCAAAATATTAGCACAAACCTATTATACAACGTGTTCTCAACGACGTGATCAGTATAACTTTTTTTAAATCCACTAATAAATAGCAACTGAATCCTCTGGTTAAAAACAGAGAACGTTTTTTAACTTTTTTTTGTCATTTATTTTTATTTTAAAGGTAATTATAGAAATACCATCCTAATACGTTTTTCACGGGATCACGACCCCGTAATCACGATATGATGATAGTTAAAATTATGACCAATATTGATAATCAGTCTCTACTTAAGTATATTATTTTTTTTGTAATTCCAATATTTTAAAGAAAATATAATAATAAAACAGACAATTATAAATATTAGATGTCATATACCAAAGAAAAACGACCAAGATCACCTAACGTCCGAGGTGGGGACCTCGGACTCCATCTCGGACATTATAATATATATAGTATTAAGTAGTGTGACTACTGGGGTAAAATAAAAAGTACAAATCAAAATATTTAGTTAATAAATAATTTGATTTGTGTTTTCGCAATACGTGCAACACGAAAAATATACAATAATAAATGAGCCCGCATTCTCTGCTGTCTGTAACAGACATGTACTTACACCTTGGTAACAGACAGACAAACAACGAATTTATATAATAGTTATAACTTCCCGGTTTTACCCTTTGGGCACTGATCCACTGTACCCCACACTACCCCTATTCTTTTGCCAGAACCTTGTAAAAGTCAGCTGTAATACGTGTCTCGGTGCAACCTCGCCTTAAGGCCGCAGCCGGTCTCATTAAAGTTGCATTTCTCACACGGCGACATTAAAACCGCCAAGTGACCTATTTTAAGACGGTAGACATTTTAACTAGTGCCACTGGCAGGTTTCGTGGTCATTATTTTGAAGAACAAGAATGCATAGTCGAATCAAATGAACTAAGTGAGTCATTGTCAGATTTATATGATCGCCTTTCCGGTGGTCATATCTAAAAGGAATTTTTCTACTAATTTCGGGTTAACAAAAATAATATTTTCTTCGGTTACCGCGAGGATTACACATGAAATAACGACGTTTCGAACACGGTTCGTGGTCTGCTAAAGTTCCCCAGTCTACAACCCTGTATAATAATATCGTAACAGAGACAAGCTGTTACCTTTTGACCTTCGAACGGGGAACTTTTGTTCTTCCGACTGGCAATATTTTTGGGGCATCTTTCTTTGTAAAGTCATGATCAACAGAACTGATATCGAATGCTTACGTAATAGCGTCTCGAGGTAAAGCTCACGCTAAAATGCAGGGAGCATTCTTTCCCATCCCAGATCTCGGTCGGATGATGCCGTGTGATTGGCTATGTAAAAGCAGCTTGAATTTTTATCGTGTGAAAAATCTCAAGTAAGCTACTTTTTGAATCTTTGGAAATCTGAACACGTTTGGGGTTATGTGAGTTCAGTCTTACATCATTAATCAACCGCCTGTTTTAGTACCTGGATAGGCTTTTCCTATTATCCTATGCCCATTAGGAGGACCCATGATCGCCACACTGGGCATGCTAGTTGGCACTTCAATCCACGTTATCGACGCCTATTCGACGATTTACGACGAGTCTTTCGGGTGAAAAATAAATGTGTTCTTATTGATGTCACCACCGTCTGCGTTTCATAATTATTTAAGAATCAATTTCAATATAATTAACAAATTGCAACATTTTGTCCTGCCAAAATTAAAAATGCTTTTGTTGCGAAGTGTTTTGTATAGTTCAGAGTTCATTGCATTTTAGTTAAATAAAAAATCCTAAAATTTCCACCTATCAACGTGGATTGTCGATACAAAGCACTTTGGCATCAACGGAAGGATTTTTTTATTATTATTAATAATTTCAGGTTGTTGTGGTATATTTTTTTTAAATATGGTTTACAGTTTGTTTTGGAAGAAACAATTTAGAACATTATTTTGATATCTATTTTTTACGGCATGTCAAATCACATTTTCAAGTATCCCATTAAAAACCGCCTTGAAGGTGAAAAATAAATAATTTCTCACTTCATTGTCGCTAAGTGCCAATCTTTTGTTCCGGCATTGGATCGGATATTACGAGGCTGTCACCCGCCATTAAGAAGCTCGTTTCCGCCGGAAGTTGCTACGGAATAATTTTCCGGTACGAAGTTCGCAGGTATATCATTATTCATGACGATTATGGCAAAAAAGTTGCCCTTCGCTCGTCGTCCAGGTTATTATTTAAAAATAGCCTGGCCTATGCAAGTACAGGCGTTCTGATGGTTCTGAAACATACCTTATTTCACGGCATAATAGATTTTTGTAATTTTGCTGGCTAGTATCATTATCCAGTTAAGCTATAAGACGCCCACAACTGAAAATTGGCCTCCCGTTTGGACCTCCATAATTATACACTTATACCAGTTCGAAGCACTCTGCACCCAGCATCCCCTGGCGACTTAAATGAAGTCTTCTGTCCATCTTGACGTCCTACGTTGGTCATAATCATAAGTGTGGAATTTCATAAATAAATAATATCTAATATCTTCTTCGGTTACCGCGAGGATTACTCATGAAATAAAACTATGAAAACGGATAAACTCGCGTATATTAACTAATTTTAACTTAATTCCGACGTTTCGAACCCTGTAAAGTGTTTGTGTGTGTGAAAGTTTATCCGTTTTCATAGTTTTATTTCATAAATAATATCTGTTGTGTAAGAAAACGACGGTTGGATGACAACTGATTTATTTTTATTTCTACCCACAACAATATCACATTAAAATTTTACACATACCGACCAAGTCCATAAGTCTTGGAAGGTGTGACTATACTTCATATAAACGCAAGATATAACCATCATTGTCAAAGGAAAAAATATTTTTGCCTTTAGTATTATATCGGTTCACAAAAAGATGATGATGAAGATGAGGGCTTATCAATATTTGAACCGAGGACCGCCTTCGCAGGCAGGTTAACTAACAACTTTAGCTACGGGGAACGTCGTAAAATGTACAAGTACATTATTGGAATTTATTTGGCTACTGTATTCGAAACTCTTACCATTCCTTTATCATATTAACAAAATTTTAACTAGCAATTGCAACAGCAACAAATTTTACTAAAATGCTTGAAGCCTGCATTTCACAAACTCTAACGTGAACGACACTTTTTAAATTTGGCACGTGAGTCAACGGACTCCGGACGGTTGGCATTCTGCCAGCCAGGATCATTGGTAGCCGTCTCGCGCCGTTTGTGGCATTGTCTGTACCTTGGGCACGCTTGCCGATCTGAATTATTATTCTTCTTCTGTCATTCGTTAGTTAACCTTTCAAGCGGTATACTTCATTTTGATTTGATTACAATAAATAATATTAACCTCATAGGTCCCCGTGTACTTCCACAAGTACAAATTACCGTCAGTTGAATTTAAAATATGCAAACTAGTAACAGAGTTGTTTTTGCTTTGTACGGTTCGAACTCGAAACAATCGAAGTTAGTTACTATTTACATAATAATTTGAACAATACAATTAGGTTCATATTTCCAAACACTGCTCCAATAGGCTAGGACTTAGGACTTACGAGGTTAAAGTTCTAATCTGATGGACTCAATCGGTCCGTTTTCGGCTACCTGGGGCTTATTTCTCGAAAGCTTGTAATACAAGCGGAAGTCCTTATCTAATTAATGGTGTTAAAAAGAGACGTCCACTTGTATTACAAATTACAAGCGACCGAGAGGCTACTGACCTTTTCCGGCAGTTAAAAGTCTTAAAAATGGAGTGTTGTAGATATTTATTGAAGATTTATTAATAATTTGACCTGTAGTTTTCGTCTATTAATAATGTATAGACACACGGAAAAACTGGTAATGTTAGGTATAACAAAATCATGACAAAGAATAATAAGACCTTTCCTTCGCGTTTTCGCCAATTTCTAAAATAATCGAAAAAGCTAAATTAAGACGGCTGTTTTTATTTCGTTATTTTATGATTCGATTTCGTCTTTGTTTCGTCTCCCGATAATCTCGCCCGGCCTAATCACAATAGCTTAGAAAGCCGAATCCAGATTGAGCCCCGATGGCCAATTATTGGGAATCAATGGTCGACGATTGCTGATTGGCATTTCGAGACTGAGGGACAATGCTGAAAGACAAAAGGTCTTATGTGACTTATCTACTGATACAATAGTCTGGAAGCATTGATGGCCAAGCTGTTAGGTGTGTGACTTTTAATCTGAAGGTTGGTCAGTCTCCATTTGTAGGTACTTTGTACACTCAACCAAGTAGGATACTCTAGCGCCAAATAGGATACTCTACCTGGGCTACTCTAGCACCATGTCCTAATAACAAGTAGTAAGATATTTCATATAATTATATTTATAGCGTCAGTTAATTTCCTAAGCTAGCCTAGTTGAGCCTAAGCAGGGCTCCGATCGGTTGACTGCACAGACAGCATTAAATACTGTTTAGCAGGCAAAGTAATTCGATATATTTAGTACGATGTATTGGGCCATTTTGACCGCTACGAAGTATTTGGTGCTCACTGTACAATAAGTTTTTTGGATTATTTTGATATTTACCAATCGCATTCCGATAAAATCTATCGCTTCCACGTCGTGAAAAAGACTAGTTTCTCCATAGGATACGAATTTCAGAACATATGGCAGTTGTTTTTCACTGAAGTCTATTTAGGTTGATTTGATGATCCTTATACAGGGTGTAATCGTTAAGTGTGGCCAGGCCATAATTCCGTAAATATAGCTGTGTATGCGACGAACGACTTAGTCAATTTGCCTAAAAAAATATTGACTATACCTAATTTGTCGCTAGAAATGTAGGCTAATAGATAGTTAAACGCCACATTTCAGGCATTTGAAACCTGACTCACAATATTCTACGCCAAGGCTGTGGTCTCAGCAGGTAGAAAATCGATAAACATTACACATTAGCATTTTGAAAAGACAAATGGCTGCTAATGAGAATTTGACTGACTAATGTTCGGCATCCATCAATCATAGTATTTATTAACTAAATGAAATTTCATATCAAAGTACTTTGGCGACTCAGCTTTGCTCATTAACACAAAAATACGCATTTTCTCAAAGATAAGACTATGCTAGTGAGATTGCTCGCCTTTGATAACCCCCAACGCAAAGTGGCAAAAAATAAGCAAAATTCTTAAAAAATTAATAAAGATGTAATACTAAAATGTTTAAATAAATATGCCTTTTTATCTCAACAGACCCAACGGGTGGAGCCGCGCTCGCGAGTCACTTGGCGTGAACGCGGGCTCAGTGCTTGATAACGGAGACCTGGGTGCTTAGACAAGTTGCCAATCGCTAGCGCTTAATCGTCAATCGTAAACGAAAGGCAGCTAACTGTCTTTGTCGGACTAATATGAAAGAGTAACAGAGAGGAAAAACTACGATGCGCTACAAAGCGATAACGATTGGCAACTTGGCTCCTTGTCATCCTGGGCTCTCCGAAACACGTCGCGCGTAGTGACTAAATACACGTGAGTCTAACCGTTCAATTATATTTATAATATACCTAATATTCATAACGTGCTTTAGCAAGTTTAAGCGTGTAAATTGCTGAAAGTTTGTAACTATAACTATGAATAAAAAGTTGCTGCAACTCATATACATCACGTATCTACATAACGCTGATCTAAGAAGCTAAAGTAAGAAGATTGTCGTTACAAATACAGCCATACCAGAACTCACTTTAGACAACATCCACAGGTTTTAGTTATTTACGGTCGCCATTATCAAAAGCGATGAGGAGGACCATGTACACCAACAGGTCCCAATTTTAACCATATTATTATCCTCAAAATTCGTCTAAAGTCAGGCCACAGCCTGTTTTGCCAACCACTAATCCAGTGGTTCTATTTGTATAATCCAACGATCACATCTGTCGGTTTGATAAATTGCCTCATCTAGTTGATCATATTCATGCGGATAATCTTCACGTCTCTTGGCAAATGGTGACAAATGGTAATCAATTGATATTTAATCTATCACCCGCAAGACATAGGAAGTCTTAAAATATTCTTGTATTTCTTTCTTCTTTGTATTCACTATAAATACTGTTAAGTAGGTACTAAATACTGTAAGTAGGTACTAAACATCTCTTTGAACGGATTAAATACAAATGCGTACGTACACATCTAAGATTGTCTTCAATTGTCCCCAAGTAAAAGTATAAAAATAATTAACCGATTTTCCAAGATTCCATCATCATACACTTTCGTAAATACTGTAAGTAGGTACTAAGTAAATATCTCTTTGAACGGATTAAATACAAATATGGACAGTACACATCTAAGATTGTCTTCAATCGTCCCCAAGTAAAAAAAAAAAAAAAAAACTTAAGCGATTCTCCAAGATCCCATCATCAGACCCCGACTTGGTGCCAACGGGACCATTACAAGGTGGTATCCATTCAATAAAAAAAGTAAAAAATCTTTTCATAATTCTCGGAGATATCGAGTACATACAAAAAATAGTCTGTTAAGAATAAAAAAGAATAGAAACGACTGCATAAATCTATGTACAGCTGAATACAAACATATTCTTAAATTGAAAATTGTACATTTATCTGTACTACTATTTAACGATTTCTATTCTTGTCGTCTCATAATTTATAATTCAAACTTTTCTATCCACTGAAATCCTTTATTTTTGCGATAGACTCTATAGACGTATAAAAGGTATGAGTAGCTATAAACTATCATATTGACTTGTACACAATGACGCAGAAATCAAAATTGCTTCACACAAGAATAGCACGTTAATTCGTCTCATTCATCACTACCAACTTTGGTATCAACCTGTCATGAATAGCGAAGCCTGCTTTGCCATCAGACTAATGCCTGAATACCTTCAACACAGATCACTTCACGTACAAGAGGGAGATTAATACGACAGCTAGAATTCACCACAATATGTATATTTATAATTATACTTTCATAATAATTATGAGAATGCAACCGCTTATTTCTGTCGCGTCGACATCATAGCTTATATTTAAAATATTGGCAAATATTCAGGTTCAGAATTAACAAGAATGTATTGTGTTGTACAGAAGGACTATTATTAATGCTTATGAATGCATAGTTTCGTGCTCGGGAGATTTAAAGTATCTCCAAATGTATTTGAATTAGAGTTTCAAATCCTTCGTAATTTGTCCAAAAATATCAATCGTTTCTACCGAGTGGGCGTAGTTTACGGGAAGACAGGTTCAAGGGTGTGATAATTGAACCTATTTGTGATCACCTTTCACTATTCGTAAAAGCATCACAATGCGGCGTCTGGTGTTAATCTGTAGTTCGACCTAACCTTAATTTCTCCTATGACGGTAAAAACCACACTCCTACAGTCACCGGCGACTTTACCACAAAGAAATAAAGTCAACAATCGTATATCAAAGGTGTAGTTCTAGTTTGTAGTTTTATGCCGCATTTTTGTACTTGGAAATGTAACAAAACAAACGGAGGTGACCTTACATGTGACTAGCTTAGCAAACAAAGATAAATGAGGGCATTACTCGGGGGTATTTTCGTACTAAGGTGTTAGGAGGCCACGGGGTCGAAATTTGCCGAAGGTTATGTAGATTTGGAGTAAGATTTTTTGTTGAAGTGGACAATAAAATAGCCCATATGGTGACGGCAGTAAGAATACATTTGTCACCATCCCAACTCCTCTTCCGGGTGTCGTAAGAGTCGACTAAGGGATTGAAGTGTCACTGACCATTATTAGATAAAAGATTGATGATGGGCAGCAGCGTCATCATAGTGGACACATTACTGCGATCGCCAATCCGCTTGCCCAGCGTGATGATTATGGGCATTTACCTCCTAATGCGTTTGTACGCATAGTCAATAGGAGAGGCCTACGTCTAGCAGTGGACTATCATAGGCTGATGATGATGATGATGGACAATGATTCCTTGTAAAGGTTGGACGGTGAGTTGGTTCTTATTTGTTTAACAGATTTCAGAAGCTGTGGGTTCGAGCATCAAACATGATTTTGATTACTCTCATGATTTTTTTTTACTGTACATGGGATTCAATTTATAATTCAATCTGTGAAAATTATAGTTTGAATTGTTCAACCGTATTCATTCTGGTTAGTGAGGAATGAAAGAAGTAAGTAAGACTTCTTAATAATATTAACTATACAATTTATGTAGATGACTGCTGGACATAAGCTTTCCTCGGAAAATACTGCTACGGAAATCAGCACATTTTGAAACAGTAACATTAAAACATACTCTTTAACTCACTCTCAAACAAATTGTAAGAAATCCTATAAGCACAACATGACACAATCTTTGCCTCGCAATTCTTCATAATGTCTTAGCTGTTTGAGTTCCCAAAATTTCGCTGTTTTGGCAGCCCAGATAAAGCCGTGACTTGAATGAGATGGGCGAGCTTAAGAAGGTTACGTGTTTGATGTGACATAGTCATGTTATCAAATATTAAGGATATTGCATAACTGCAGAGACACGGTTCAAGCGTCCTTAGACTAATATTGTTTATTTAACGTATTTCCTAATCAATAAACGTTATTCTTATGAATAATTTTTCAGGTAGATTATAAATATAAATAGTCATATACTAATAAAAACCCACATCTTCAACTTTCGCAGCTAATACCTAAACCACTCGGCCATCTGGACTTATCAGATACGAACTTCTCAGGTTTTTGTTATATTTTATAAAAGACGCAAAATAGGCACAAAGGATGTCGATTCGCCAAAAAAGTCAAGAATAACTAATCCTTCATAATTAAAGATGAGCCTTGATCATACTTGTACGGCAACTAATAGATAGGTACGTGTTTGCAGCCGTGGTCGAGTGATTTGGGCATCGGACGAATCCCACCTCCAACGTTCGTGAGCTTGGTCATTTGTCTTTGACAGCTTAATTAATATTGTATTAATTTGTAATTTAATACAAAAATGTGTTCCACAAAAGCTTGAATATATGTGATAGGTGTGAAATTAAAGACGGAATATAAGCTTATTTACCACCGTCTTTGTATAAAAAATTATAAAATCAAACGATTCTTTATTCAACTAAGCCTAGTAATACACATTGTTGAATAGTCATACACAATAGCAAGAAAAAAACAGACTACTACCAGTTCGCACTCTACACTACTGACCTGTGAAGAACCAGTAAGAAACTCAGTTGGACTTATTTTTTCAAAACAGTATAGTAAAATAATACATCTTATTAAAATAACACGCATTAAAGAACTTATTACGTAATAAAAAACAAAAAATATATGAAGAAGCTCGCAATATTGCATCTAAAGTCCATTCATCCTTAGTTGTCTAATCTAGTAAACAATTTTCTAACCTAAAAGTACACGTTTTCTGTTATAAACTGCTGTTTCCTTAATAAAAGTTAAGCAATTTATTAATCACTACACGGACGAACCGCACAAATACTGGCTCAGGTATTTTGATATAGGCAAGTATGGCTGTTTACAACAGAAAACTTCTACTTTTAGGTTAGTAAGTTGTTTACTAGATAAGTCAGCTAAGGATGAATGGAATTTATATCTATACTAGAGATGTAACAGGTCTCTAAGCGTGTACAAATTTTATGCCGATTAATATATTTTTCGACATAAAGCCATTCTACATAATAACAGCCCCACAGTTCTGTTATGACACGTATATAACTGCCCCTTAGTCATGTGATTAACATTTTCAAATAAATTAGGGTCGAAGTGCTTTGGGCTCTCGATCCCTCGCAATCTTCGTAGGACGCTTGGCTGAGGATTACGTCATTATTTTGGGCGGCCGAATATTATAGGGCTTGTGGTCTACGGGTGTCAGTCACCACCACCGGCTGTAGTCATCCGTGTACCGCGAACCATGTAAAATGTTTCAAAACGTCGATGTAGTTAAATTTAATTAGTATGCGCAATATAATACGTTACTATAAATACTCTTATAAAACATCACATTAAGACTAATCATCATCATCATCATCATCATCATCATCATATCAGCCGAAAGACGTCCACTGCTGAACATAGGCCTCTCCCAACGATTGCCACAATGACCGGTCCCGCGCCACCCGCATCCAGCGGACTCCTGCGACCTTCACCAGGTCATCAGTCCACCTGTTAAGACTAATATAATATTATTTTCATTTCTAGGTAAAAATTATATTATTGTTTAGCGCTCATAAACATTTCGAAGGTAGGAAGTGTTTTTATTTTCTATATTACTCTAAATAAAATACCCTGTTTGTCAGTAGCAAATTCAAAAATGTAGGAGTTAAGCAAGAGTTGATTGCTCATGAAAAGTTCGAATTGGCCGCCTTTTTCTACTAACAAGTTAGTCGGCCAGAGTTTGATTGAAATCTTCAATAAAAAATGGGGTAGGAATCTGACTAGCAGAGTGGTACTCAGAAGGCAGAATTGACTGACAAAACCGAAGTCAACTAGCCGAATGAGTGATGATACGATGAAAGGTGGATTCCATAAAACCATCTGTCAGAATTCAATCGTTAACGAAATTTAATGGTATGAAAAATTGTATAATTATCTGCTGTCACTGTGTAATGTGAATCAGTCTGTCAAGAGTGGGCGGTGCAACTGTGGGTTTGTGATGGTCGTTGCCGCATGTTTGGACAAGAATGCATATTGCAAAAGTGACTAGTAGCACGATAAACAGTAAAAATAAACACGGGACCATCATACCACCTACAGATAAACCACCTGGCTCCTAATTTGTAATCTAGAAATCTGATGTAACTAATAATAAATAAATTATATTCTCAGACAGTAGATATAAGACCTGATTCGTAACGGATTTGAAAAATTCAAAATGCTCGCACATAGCTTTAAAGAAAGATATCCTTCTTCTGTTATTAATACTGACATTACTAATGTCACTAAAATATGTAGACATCATTTTTTTATTGCTGAAGAGCTAACAAAACCAAAAAAAGATGAATCAACGTGAACTCCGTGAACAGATTGTCGCCAAATGGATGGAAAATACACAACAACCGAACCATTTCATCGCAAAACAATTAAAAATCCCAAGAAATACCGTTGGTACGGATCTCAAACGATATTTTGAGACCTTGTCTACCGCTCAGAAGCCTCGAGCCGTAGAACATGGCGGTGCTCGTGATCCTAGGCAAGACAGGAAAATCATTAAGACGATTTGCAACAACTGAAGTATGTCCGAACGAGACATAGCTAAAAAAACTCTACAAGTCAGTCAATGGTGAGGCGTGCCAAGGAATGGGCTGCTATGAAGTCAAAAAAGAAGCGCAAAGTGCCGAAAACATCGGAAAAGCAAAAACTCACAATCAAAACTAAGTTTCGAAAGCTGTATGATTTTCTGGGTACAGACAATTTTCATTTGATTTTGGATGACGAAACCTATGTGAAGGCGGACTTTTCAACACTTCCTGGCAATCAGTTTTATACTACAGCTGATGGAGTAATTCTTCCAGATTTGAAAACTACCATAGGAATGGAGAAGTTTGGCTATAAGTATCTGATTTGGCAGGCAATTTGCCAATGCGGCGATTGCAGCAATGCATACGTTACAACTGGCACAATCAATAAAAATATTTACATCAATGAATGCTTGAAGAAGCGGCTAATACCATTCATTCGAAAACACGACTCCTCGAGCTTATTTTGGCCAGATCTAGCTACAGCTCACTACGCAACGGATACCCTAAACTTCCTCAAACAACATGATGTCCAGATCGTACCTAAAGCACTGAATCCACCGAACATCCCACAGTGCCGCCCTATCGAGAGATATTGGGCTTTGGTCAAAGGAATCTTACGTAAGACAAGTAAGACTGCCAGCAATCAGCAAGACTTCCTGAGAAAGTAGAACGCAGCGAGCAGGAAAGTGTCTAATCACACTGTCGCACAACTGATGGAGGGCATTCGACAAAAATTGCGGCAGGAGTGGGAGAAAAAGTAGAATTTGATTAATACTAGGGCTCGTGGTCGTGACCGTGTTTCGTGTAACCGTAGCCGGATCCCCGTTGCCGTGTTACACGGCCACGGTTTTAAGGCCCGTTTCCTGCGTGTTACACGGCTACGTATCAATAAAGTTACGTATGCACGTGTACACGGGGATACGTATCTTAATTACACGCAGATCCGTTCCGCTCGCGGTGTTGAGTGACGATTCGATGCGTTGTCTTTAAGGAATAAGGAAAACGGATGAGAATGTTCCGTGATATTTGTGAATCTAATTTAGTGTTTATTTAATTGCCTTTCTAACGTAAAGTGCGATAACTTAGTTGTACTTAATTTCAGTATGATAACGTGTATACGTACTGAGATTAAATTTTACATATTAATATTTTACTTTTTAAGGTAAGGAGGGCAGAATTATAGAATATAGATATTTTCTGAGTTCAATATTAATAAAAACTGACACATTGTCATGTATTAATTACCTAATTTAATAATGAGATGTGAACGGAAGTTAAAAAATACATAACACAGTGCGGAGTAAATATTTTTTCTTAGTTCTAAATATCATAATTTAAGTTTTTCTTTCGTGCAATAAAGTTGATATAAATAAATACATAAATTAATATTGAGGGTACCAGACAACGATTAATCTATACTAGGAAACCCTCAGGAACAAAATAAATGCGTCATAAATATACAAATTTACAGCGTTATTTCCTACATAATAAGGAACTTTTAAAATATAAAAGGATATTAAAAAGCAATATAATTAAAAAATACAATATACTAACTCATTGGATGTCGTGACGATGACGGGAGATTTTATTTAGGTGCACCGCTTTCAAATGCTTCCCTATCGATCCTGTTGTACCACCACGACACGAAAACTCATTGTTCGTACGATCATTGCACAAAGTGCATAAAGCCGTGTCACCGACCCTGGTGGCATAACTCCACACCCAACTGATCTTAATTATTAATACACTTTAAAAACGCTATCTTCTCACCAACAGTAACAATACAAAAACGTAACAAAATAATAAAAAAACAATTAATTTAAATTCGACTAAACTCTCGCTAAGTCTGCCCGGCCTGCAATCTTATTAGTGACTAAACACGTATAAAACCAAAACCCGAAATTGCCCTTTTCAAATTTACTAAAACATCCCCGCTTATTTATATCAAAACAAAGATGCGGCTATTTCATTCAACTTCACAAACAAAAGGTGTACCAGGAAAAGCCCAAGTTAACATATTTATCAGTAAAATTACCACGTGTGGTCAATTACATCGCAGACAAACTATTGTTAGCTACTTTGCGCGTGCAATTTTTTAGCATAGGTCTTATCTACAAAAGGGCCGCCCGTCAGGTAATAAACTTAAATGAACGACTGTATTATCTTTTATGTATAGCAATTTGGCCAAATATTTTTAACATTCTTTTTTAAATTTTCTATCTGGTGATTCAAAATCACAATATAAATTCTAATCCATAAATAACACCGTCGCTTGTTATATAGAACACAGTACCTACCACGTTATTCTATAACTTAAATCGATACGAAAAATGCAAGTCTAATCAATAAAATACCGTTCGTCCCGATTCAGAGTATAATACTCAATACGTACTTTAAAAACAAGCTGTTATTCAATAATAGGTCTTATTTGTTTGCATAGTAATTGGTCCGGCCGGATCCATGCCACGAGCAGTCGTTGCCAGAACGAAGCCAAGATTCGTAGATACGTATACAAACAAAGATTCGGGTACGTATCTCGGCGTGACTGTGAAATTCGTGATCTTAGTACCGCCGGGGTTAAGGACACGGAGCTACGGTTCGGCGAATAGTACGTATATCGGGAGCCCTAATTAATACCTAGTTACGATATGATAATTTTGTATTGTTTTTTTAATATATAATCATATAATTTTGTCAGTTAAACCACTAAGCTGACAGATACAGATTTTAGATTTTTTCAAATCCGGTACGAATCAGGCCTTATAAACGTTGTGTTTATAATAAACAATAATAATGATAAAAAAGAAAATTTAAATTACGTGGATATTTGTCTAACATCTTGGCCCAATGACTAGATATGAAGATCTCGATTGATAAGCACTCGGCTGGATAAACTGACAAAAGATAATAATATATCATCTGCTGGTGTAAAAAAATGATAAGTGTATTTTTTCATTAAGGAGATAAAGCTCTTTCCAATTCAGATCATCGTAGACGATCGGAAGGTTGATTGGCTCAATTTGGGTTTTGTAAATTGACGCTCCAACGTCTGTTGTAACGAGTTGTAAATTCTTTTGACGAGTTTGACCACGCCTTTTATTTTCGCCATCGGAATTTATGCAACAATTGTTAAATAGACCGTTTAAACGTTTGTTTAATATTTATATTGTTTGTTTTAGTTTTGTTTTCTAAATGAAATTATTAATTGACGGGTTCGAATTTTTCTTTCGTAGATTTTTCCTAAATAATATTTATTTTCAAAACTACAATTTATATACACAGATTAAATCAAACTAATCTACTTAAGCTAGCCAATATCAAGAAGATTTTTTGTTTTAGATCTTTTTTATTTCTACAAGATTTCTTTGATCAAAAAAATATTTTATAATCAATTACTAAACATACATACATACGTTAAATCAATAAGAGATTCGTAATAGAAAGGTATTATTATGCAGTTTTCATTCAAATATACAAACAATAAAATACACCGTGTTTTTATTGATTTCCGTTAAATTAAAGGGAAGCTTATTTAGATAAAAAATAATTTAAAATTTCTCTAAGAAACTAGTATCTTAACTCTTACTGTTATTGATTTATTAAAAAAATAAGTTTAATCACTAAACAAGTGTATTGCAACCTTTATTAGATCCTAATATTACTTACTTTGACATGTTTCGTCAGTCACCTGAGATCTTATTCTTAAGGTTCTCTCACACTTGCCATTACAATTGTTATGTATGAAAACGAAAAAAAAAAATTTTTTTACGAAATTAACAAAAGCCGATGTACCAGACAACTTCTATTAATGTCCCAAGTAACCTGTCCAATTTAACGGAAATCAATAAAAACACGGTGTATAAACTTTCCACTCAATTATTTTAAACATTTCATAACATTCCCACATTTTCATATACCATAGGCCATATCATTAAAATAAATGAGCCACTGAATACTACAGTTACTTCTACAGTTATATAATAAAAGTAAAAACGAAAACTGAAATTGTAAAACAATTCAAACAAGTCACCTCAAATAGTCGTCAAAGCTTTCACAAAATGCATGAAACATCAAACGTAGACCATTTCACATCGAGTTTTTAATGAACTGTCCACTCTGCTCCGGATAAATGAAATTGTCAAAACGGACGGTCCTTTTCGTCGGTTCTCGGTTGTGTGCACTGTCGTGGCATATCAAATGATAGAATATTCATATTTTTAGGGTTTCGTAGTAAAGAAAAATATATATAGTTTCGCAATCTCAATGATCGTTGGTAGTCATAATATGTATGATCGGAATATGTATGATTTCCGCCGACAAAATTAAAAAAAGGAAATAGTAACAATCTTCATAAAAGTTTCCAATGAAAAATATTTGTATTATATGACTTGATTGTGCAGTTGCTTGTATGACTTTAAATTACGAGTCAAACATCATTACAATTTTAACTACATGTCTGCTAACTTAGTATTTTTTTTTTGGATCAACTCAAATTGTTTTATTAAAACTTGCTGTCTTTTTATAAGTAGTAAAATAACACTGATATGTATACGAGTATACGTTTAAATATTAGCTGCAGAGAAAAAAATTGTTGAATGTATCCTTTAAGCGTCACTATTATTATGGTAGCTACGTCAAGAAATTCTTGCAATTAACTGGCGCTTGAATAAACCAAGTGGACACTTCTGTGTCGCTCGGCCTTAACCCGCAGTGCTAATTAGGCGCATAATAAAGGTTAAATTTTAAACCTGGAAATTAGAATTTTAAGTCTGCACCTAGAAGACACTTTAAAGTCCAACAATTTCGTGGAAAAGCAAAAAAATATGTCGAGTTGGGTAGTCTACGTTTTAAAATAATATTAAAATTTGATATTTAAATAAAGAATGAGTACCTAAAGAGAGAAAATGCTACAATTTAGTGAGTAGGGAACATAACAGTTGGGTTTTCATCAATTACCCAATCGAAATTTATTTCCTGTTTTTCTTACAAATGAATCCTCTCTTTCTTATGTTCACTGTGAATATTGATGACAACAAATGTACATACAAATTCGAGAAAAGTGTTTTAGTGGCAAATGGCCCAAACTATGAGTCTGCTCACCACGTGGTGACCACGGATGTAACGTCATGCCCGAAACGTCAGGATAATATTAAAAATAAATTTACGCGATCAAGACCCGTTTGACGTTAAAATAGTAGAGATAATCTTGAAAATTTAAATCAATATATGAGAAAAGTAATTCAAAATCTCTATCAGACCTGATATTTTATCCTCAATAACTCATCCACAAACCTACTCGAATTGATGTGTGATAATATATTATTGTTACTTCAGATGTATATTTAGTATTACATGATTATCATCTCTTACAATACAATTGCAATAAAAAAAACCCTCTTTTTACCTTTTGAAGTCAAAATTAGATACTAGCGGCCCTACCGCGAACTTCGAAATCCGCAAATTTCGAGAATTTGTCTCTGTCACTGATGCTCGAAAATGTACGAATTTGAAATTCGCGGCAGTAAGATGGAAAACCTTTCCGTATGTAAAGACTTTCGTATCAACGAAATATGAAGAAAATAAACAAAAATATATGCGCATTATTTCCTATACGGCCCCAAAATAACGCTTAAGAAAATAGCTACACGGTACCATCAGGACGACAGAAACGGAAAATCCTGAGTGATTCCTGAGAACTACCTCTGGGTAACTTACCATATAATAATCAATTCCAGTACTTTAATTCGATTTCAATCTGCGAATAGTTTTCATATGTTTTATTTAATATTAATTAATTTAGAGATCCAACATCTCGTCGTTGCGCCTGTAAAAAATAATAGAATACAGGGAACCATTTTATTTATTGATATTTTGAATTTTCCCTTCATTTCTATTTTAATTGGTCTCGTTAGCAGTCCTTTGCTTTTTGTAAAGATATGAAGATGTTACGAGCCCCGATGCATATGTTCTCGTCCAGTTAGACAGTTTTTCGAGATTATCCCGTTCATCCGGGGGAAAAGGTTTAGAGACAAAACCTTCACTATTCAATAGTAGTACTAAAGTAGTTTCTTTGAGTATAAAATATTTAGACTTAATAAATCAGAATAAAAAAAAAACTATTTCTCGAGAGTTATTTTTTTAATTTTTTTTCGACAATTTTTAATTTTGTAACTGATTTAGACACTGGTTTGTTAAAATCGATTTATTAAACAACAAAAGCCTACTTCAGACTGTTGTGTCTCTTGAAATGTAGTACATTAACCATGACCAACGTTCATACAATTTATCATTAGCATAATGTGATCATTTTTACAATATTCAAAAATTTGTAAAAATTGTTTCGAACTAGACGAACTCCACTGCATCGGGGCTCGTATTTGGTCTTTACTTTATTTGTAATAATTCGTCCTTATTATGTATGCCGAATTAAAAAAAAAAACTATTGATATAAGTAAAAATCCACTGCCTCGGCAAACCAAGAAAAAAATAGTGCTAACCGGTAAGCCTTAGCGTAGCGTAGGTTAGAATTTTTCGTGAGACATAATAACTATAAATATAATTAAACGTGTATTTAGTCACTACACGTGACATGTTTCGGAGAGCCTAGGTCTTCATTATCAGAGCCCTGAGCCCGCGTTTACGCCTCGCGCGTTGCGTACTGTCGCTCGTCGAAGACCCAGCGCGTGACATGTCACGCGTAGTGACTAAATACACGTGAGTTTAACCGTTTAGTTATATTTATAATATTCTAACTACATAGTAATCCAAAGATCGATTCCATGTTTCACTGGAGAAGGCGAGCTTTTATATGTATCTCTAGCATTGGTAATATCATTGGCAGAAGTACCTAGTAGGTAACTTATTTCCTGGTTGCAAAACGATAACTAAATGTTGATGTGACCGTCAGCTTCATAGATAGTGTCACCGAGCTTCGAAAATATTCCTGAGTTTAATATTCCTGATTTTTGGGAGTTATAATACTGTGCAAGAAAACTAAAATATTACTGTGACTGCCAAATTCCGCCTCGAGGTAAGTCTGCGTGATGTTATTACTGCGTCAGTACGGATTTGAAGAAAGACAGAGCGTAAATCACCTATATTCAAGTTAGAGAACTTGTTTTTGTAGCTTTGTCAAATACAATTGAATATTATCGTCTAGAAATATATGGATATACAGGATTTATTGTCCAAATTTTAAAGTAAATTCTTCTATAAATTGACAACAAATAAGTGCACAAATAACAGCCTAGTCAAAAAGTCCCCTTCGAGTCGTCCCTGGCGCAAAGGTACCTACCCATCACACTAGCCGCGTTACCACACTAAACGGCGACGGACAACCTTTGATGATGGTGAAAACTTTGAATTTCGTCTCTCCAAAAATGCCCAAATACCTACATTTTAGTAAAATTTATTGGAAATATCCAGCGCGGTTACACAGCACTGCATCATGCACATTGCACGTCTCTAAGTGTCACGCAAACATCCCTCGTGGTTTGTGGAGCGAGCGCTATTTTGTGAGAATAATTGAGCACATATAGATGGAGTCTGAGGGTTCTGCACAAATATGCTTAGGGAATACTAGACATTTAAACCTCCCATACCAACGGAACTCAAAACTTTAGTCAGGACGGTATGTTTAGATTGTAATGACATTTCGTTTAGTTATGTGTTCTGCTAAGCAATGTATCTAGAAGTTTCATAAGTAGCGAAATTTCTATAGAGAATGTTCTCAGCAATTAAAACTTTACAAGCAATCTAATCATGCCAGAACCTTTATATATACTTGCCTTTTTAGATATATTTTATGCCTTGTTTACTGAATTGTGAAATACATATTCTTCATAACAGTTTTTTATAAGTTCTCATGGAAACATTCTCAATGAAAACTTGCTTTTAAATTCTCATGAAAATTCTCGGATAATTCCAAGTATATTCCCGCAATTTTGAGAATGTTATGCAACTTGTACATTGCTAGTTCTGCTATTTGAATTCTTTGTATTCATCAAATGTTTCTGAAACGTAGCTCTTACTGAATAATTCTTCTGTTTTTTCCTATTATTTCTTGTTTATCTTATGCGTATTTAAGAGCACTGGGTTCTATTAATAGTAATAATATTTTAAAAATAACTTGGTCCCGTGACAACCAGAGTCATTAGCAGTTGATTTTTTCTATGCTAAGCACATATGTTACGACATTGTGGGAGTATCCGCATTGTAAAAAAGTAACACTAACATCAATTTGTTTAATTATAAAACAAATTGACGTTTTTTAATCATGAATTGATTACAACGCCCTCTATAGCAAATTCAACGCAACGGAGAGTTGTCGAATTTGCAGACGATTGTGGTAGACACACGTCTTTGAGTGGCTTAATGTTGTAGTACCTTTTAAACATTGAGTACAGATGTCGCTAGTGATTAGTTTCACAATACCATTGACTAAATTCGCTGTGATTCACGGAAGGTTGTCTGGTGTAATTGGAAGCACGTTGGACCGGCAATCCAGAGGAAGCGGGTTCGAATCCCGTGACAACCAGAGTCTTTCGTAGTCGATTTTTTCTATGGTAAGCACATCTGTTACGACATTGTGGGATAACTTGGTACCTAAATAATATTATGAAACCCATGATTTACATGTTAAATTCGGAATTATTTTTATCTCCCATCACTGTGTCAAGATACATTCACTATAAAGTAATGGAACTATAGCTGATTTGATGACATATGCAACCTCCCTTTTGATGTACACTCGAAAAGGTCCAGCTTCGACCCCTGACCCATAAAAGGTAGATTTTCCAAATAGTTAGAAAGGTTCAATTTAACCCGAAACTTTACGAATAAGATAATATTTCACTGTCTACAAGTTCTTATCTCGCATCAATTGTGTTGGGCCTTATTGAATGATAAATCTATCCCAGTGGGAATTACTACTCAATGTCTATAGTTTGCACGAAATAAAAGATTGTTTGCGATTTTTGTTTAAAGAAACACGGGGCATTTTTACACAAATTTACCTAGTCCATGAGTTTACACTCAATGAAAGTTTTTTTTTTTTCACATTTAATTTTTTTTTATTTTCAACCTGTGATCAGAGTTTCATTTGCTAGGTTTTCTGCCAAGTTTTATTATAAGCGATATTTATAATTGAAATGATTCACGTAGATAATTAAATACATAGAAAATAGCCATGAAAACATCCTGAGATACAAATATTTTTATGGCTGAAACAGGCTTAATAGGTACCTTACGTAATACATTTAAATAAAGGTATTACGGATATAACGGTATTACGGATGAAATAGGCTTAATAGGTACCTTACGTAATACCTTTAAATAAAGGTATTGAGCCTATTTCAGCCATAAAAATATTTGTTAAAAAATTTGAATGTAAATGAAGATGAAATAAATAATATGTGCTCTCATTTTTTTCGACACTCGTTGAATTTCTCTAGTATTGTATGTATCATATAAATAAATAAATACATCATGAGACAATCTAACACAAATCGACCTAGTCCAACGGTAAACTAAATTGAAACTCGTGATGCGAGTACCAAGCTACGATATACATGTAACAAATAGCAACATAAAGATATTTATAAGTAAACATAGACAACTATGACCAAAGAAGATACATTTGTGATAATGTATATACACACGAATAATGCCGTCACCGGAATTCGGCTTCATAGGCAAGGTCACCAACAAGCCGAGAAATATAAGAATGTAATTAATAATTATTGTTATATTGAATCACATTTATAATCATATTTGGATCTATGACATTACACAAAGAGCTTATATGTATAGAATATGCCTAATTCTACATTTTCGAAACAAAGCAAGTCATTTCGTAACTTGAATCGGAAAAGTTGCAAAACTTTCGCAATTCCTTTTGCTCACTTCTTGTAAATTCAATTTGTCTTTTGCATTATTTTGTTGTAAATTAATTTTGATATTGCAAGCGCTTAAGGGGTTGTCAGCGTCGAGAAAATAACAATGTAGGTCAGGATATGTTTTATCTATATGTTGTAGTTTTTATATCACAACAGTGGAAATCAAGCACTGGGTGCTTAGACAAGTTGCCAGTCGCTAACGCTTAATCGTCAATCCTAAACGAAACGCAGTTAACTGTCTTTGTCGCACTAATTTGAAAGAGAGACAGAGAAGAAAAACTGCGATACGCTACTAAGCGTTAGCGATTGGCAACTTGGCTAACAAGGAAGGGTACCCAACTGTCCGACTCCGATTTTATTCATTTTGATATATGTTATAGAGTAGTCAAAAATAACGGACACGTTTTTTTTTAGCTGCCCAAACTCAACCTTATAGGAGAAAATGGCCTACAAAGTACTGAAAATTGATCAAACCTTCTAATTTCTGAGAAGGGATTTGTTCAAAAAAATAGCCATGTTAAAGTTTGCCGTGTGGTGACGGCAGTAAGAATACATTTGTCACCACCCCAACTCCTCCTGCGGGTGTCGTAAGAGTCGACTAAGGGATTGAAGTGTCACTGACCATTTTACAAGATTGATGATGCGCGTCATCATAGTGGACACATTACTGCGATCGCCAATCCGCTTGCCCAGCGTGGCGATTATGAGCATTTACCTCCTAATGCGTCTATACGCATAGTTAATAGGAGAGGCCTACGTCCAACAGTGGACTAACATAGGCTGATGATGATGATGATGATGATGAAACAAATGCAATCGTGCAATGTGCGTGGAGCCGCTCGAGCGCCTACTCAGCCCTTAGACTTAGGAAGTAAGTGTATCGACAAAATTGTTGAAACTTTGACATGTGTTTTTTTATATAAAAAATGAGTTTGTGGTGAAATGACGAAACACGTCCCCCCGACAAATGACGTTCATTTTCTCCAACATATTTAACGAACCCAGTAATTAATTATCAATTTTTTTGAACAAATCCCTTCTCAGAAATTAGAAGGTTTGGTCAATTTTCAGTACTTTGTAGACCATTTTACTACAAACAACATTGAAAACACACAAAGTAATACCTTATTACCCGGACTACAAAAACAAAAGACGTATTATAAATGTAGCTAAGTCTATGCGTATAAGTTCACATTCCGCAAGATCGCAATACAAAGCAAAGTCCAACTACATATACAATAAAATAAAAAAAATACGTGTCCGTTATTTTAGACTACTCTGTAACATATTTCAAAATGTATCAAATCGGAGTCGGACAGTTGGGCCCTTCCTTGTAAGCCTCCTGGTCACGGCCGATCTGAAGATAAGCAATTTTTTTTTTCTGCTCTAGATATTGATTTTTATGCCGATTGTATAACAAGTTACAACTCTTACTTATATTAGTGATCGGAACAAAAAATAATAATTTAAAGTGTCAGTATAATTTTAAGTTATCGTGTCGTTTAGTAACACAATAAATCAGGGTCGTATCACATCAACAGTAAGAAATAAAAGCAGTTTTAAAATCCAAATAGAGCCGCTAAGTAGCCTCACAAATTACCTCTCATCGACCGTCATTTTATAACTCTTAACTTGATGACTCTTAGTGATGGGAAACATTATATCTATATATATCTATCGATATTACAAGTATTTTATCTTTGTATTTAATTATTATGTACTTCTTGTTGTCTGATTATCAATAAATAATAATAAGTAGTTGGATGCTTAGCTAAAATAAATCTTATTTTAATAATTCACTTTACGGAAAAACACCCGCTAAATTGGACATTAGACTAGTAAATTAAATGGACAATTTTAGATGTCTTTATGCATGCAATTGACCTACAACCTATTTCAACTAGTATCTCTCTAAAACTCACTTCTCGTTAAATTGAATTGTTGCAAAACCTACTCTGTAGCCTGTGAAACAAGGCTGAATATTGGAATAGAAAGAATGTAATGTGTAGGATTTGGTACAGTAACCCTATTTAGAATTTAGACGACTCAATCTGAATGCATTTTGTATGGAGGCATGCGACGGGGATGGATTTAGATTGAAAACTAATCTTGTTAAAAATAAAAACATAAGTTAGGGCCTCCGTAGTCAGTTGTGACTCAAGGATTCAGGTACAAAGAATACAAAAACAAGTAATTTTTATCATAATTATTCGTTCCTTGGTCATGGCTGATGATGATTGGTTATGTTTTGTATAAACTACCTACGAAATTAAATAATGTATTTTATTTATATTTACGGGACATTGCTTAATGCAAGCTGCAAGGAACAAAGGTAACTAAAATATTCCAATATAAAATTTTATTTTAATTTACTTTTATGTCAAGCTTTAGTGGAATTCTTTACCGGCACATGTGTTTCCGCATACCTATACCTATAAGTTGGGACCCTTTAAACGAAGCGTGAAGAAGCATCTAGCGGGCCAGCAAGGCGGTGGCAACTAACAGGTTACTGATTGTCTCCTGTTCGTTGCCGCCGCGATTTGGGCTCTACTTTTCACTTACGATCAGGTGGAGTGGAGCCACTTTGTTGTGCTAACATAAAAAAAATTCAACGCTTAGTACTTCATATCAATTTTATCTCTATGATGACTTAAACCGAGTTGTTTACAATATATATTAGATTTTATGAGTTTCCAATATTTATATTCCATATAAAAACCAAAGAAAAATAAGAATTTTACTAATATCTGAGGTGGGTCTTAAACACGCGTCCTGAACATTAATTAAATTTAATTTCGTTAAACAAAAATATCGATAAATAATTAACCCTTAATAAGGCATCAGTCACACCTAAATTTCATTGGCTTTGACACTAATTAAATGACAGAATAAGTTTCAAAATGAGGTGGTAAATATATTACCATTGCCCTATTAAGGGTTAAATAATGAATCGACCTTATTCCATCCTTAGCTTAGTAATAACTGTGTTAAGCACGGAGTTGTAAAAGTTGGCAAAGACCGGCGCCCGCGCCTCATTTGCGTGATATTGCATCGTGAAAAGGCTTGAAGTATTCATTACTCAATTTAAATAATTGGTGTTTGAGAATGACAAAGAAGCGTTAGTACGCCTTGGCCTAGCAGTCAGATGTGACTTTCACTCTGAAGGTTGCGGGTTCCTTCCTACTAATGATCCTTCTACCTTCGTACTAATGAGTTTTTCTAAACTTAAGTAGGTGCGAATTATATTTTTTTAGTGCAGATGGTGCCTTTTTTAGGCTCTAGTGCGAGAAGTGTGTCATTATACGTCAGGACAAAACTTCGGAGGGCCATCTGCACTAAAAAACGTCCTACGAGACACGATTTAAAACACTCCATATCGGTCGTGTTTTAAAAACATCGCCACTCGTTTCGAATTTCATGTTTTTCGCACTTGTGTCGTAATGTACTATTACAATCGCTTTTGCGAAATTCAGTTCAGTGAAGAAAAATGTCTTGAAAAAACCAAACTCATCTCAATAAGACCGTCACTTGACGTAGGCAGTTGGGCATTTTTCCGAGAAGAGATCCAAAAACTTATTTTTCTGAAACAGGTAAATTTTATGTTTTTCCTGCTCAGAATCACGAGCTCTTTCGATCCTACTAGAAGAAAAAAAGTTCCAACTTTTTGTTTCTATTACGTAACCGTTTTTCAAACACTTTGTACAGCGGTTACAAAGTGGAGAGCATGTAAAATGTATGAAAAATGTGGGACCATTTTTTTCTTGTACTTTTTTTCTCCTAGATTGAAAAAACTCGTTATTCTGAGTAGGAAAAACATTAAATTTACCTACCTTAAAAAAATGTTTTTTTGGATCTCTTCTCGCGAAAATGCCCAGTTAAGGATACTTGATATTAGGAATTTTATTTTTTTAAGTATTTGGCTATTAATCATTTTCTCTTGAAGACCGCGAGTTTGTGGCGTATTTTTTGTGTTAGTCATCAGGGAGGTTTGGTTCTTGCACAATATATTATTATTATGGAGCTTACGTCATTGTATATCTGGCACCCTAGTGAAAAGGGGTATAAATCGAAATTTGCCACTTTACAGGAGAGCCAAAAAACGATTGGCGAAATTATTCAAAATTACTGTGCCGAAATGGCTAAAGAATTAGAATAACTTTAAATGTACTTTGAGTAAATACAATGCGCTCTTTCACATGCCGGCATTGATTTATGGCTAAAATCAATAGTTTAAAAAAAAATTGACTTGTACCCGCTGAAATAAATGCTATTTAGAAATATAACCAAATTAGTACCCCTTTTCACATATATTGGACATTAGTGAAAACGGGTATACATTTAACTTATTTTATAATAACTCTTTTTGAGATGTACTTTTACGAAAAAAATTTTGCTAAGTTTGTTTGCGAAATTAATTTTAATGGCATAGCATGTACTTATACAATATAATCCCAAAAAAACCGACTTATACCATTGTGCACAAAATGTTAGTAACATGTAAAAGGGAATAACAAGATTTATATTAATCACTTTATTCAGTTGTATCCAAATTCTATGAAATTCCATTTATTATTAGAAATTATTTCCTTGAATTAGAAAAATATTACTTCTTTTCAACAGCCAAAACACAACGCATCATAAAATGAAATGTTTTTTTATTTTCATAGTACCAAAAAATACCATAATGTAGCATTTATTTAATATTATCAAAATCGTGTCATAATATTTTTTTTCTCATGCCTTATTTTGCTAACACGGTACTCGACAAAAAACCTAAAAAGTACAAATAGTCCTGCTGTCCGAATTATAACTTTATGCCCTGGATGTCGTGCGCGCAGCTAGGTAGGTACGTTCCGTAACGCCTGAATGGCAATTTTGTATCTTATCGAGTCACCTAAAATAACATACTATTGGAAAAATCGATATTTTATTTAAAAAAAAACTATTGTCTATAGCCTATCGTAATGTACATTACGACACAACTGTGAAAAAAAAAAAGTTCGAAATAAGCATAAATAAAGCAAAGCACGACCGAAGGGAGTGTTTTAAATCGACACGATTTACAAATTTCATTTTTGCATGTGTATCGTACGACATTTTTCAGTACAGATGGCCTTCCGAAGTTTTCAAACAGGCAAGATATAAACGACTCCTCGCACTAGTGTGTAAAGAAGTTATTTCAGTTGTTTCGGATAAAAATAGTGACGTTGCATTGCAGTACTCTGTATGGAATCTTAATAAACAGACTTTAATCGACGAGTATAAAATGTCACTAAATATCTTCTATCGATTATAATTCTTATAAAAGTTGTATAGGTAAATATAGGTACGATCAACTTGAATTATTGTGTCATTTATACATTAACTTTATTAATTTCGTTAGTAGACAA
This sequence comes from Thaumatotibia leucotreta, assembly GCA_025490895.1. Lineage (NCBI taxonomy): Eukaryota > Metazoa > Arthropoda > Insecta > Lepidoptera > Tortricidae > Thaumatotibia > Thaumatotibia leucotreta. The sequence goes on from JALPQI010008161.1 coordinate 35,142, forward strand.
TTTAATTTTTTCGTATTCGTAAAAAGTGGCCAGGCATGGTTTCTGGGTGGCTGTTTTGAAATTGTTCTAATCACATGTTTCTGGAGTAATATAGATAATATAGCAACAGCCATAGAATAGCAGCAAATACTCGTACAAGGCTATTATAGCGCGCTTTCTATATTACCTAGATCATTAAGTAAAATTGTTACTATAATTTAAAAAAAAAGTATTTGCGTTCGGTCATTTAAAACTGTCTACACAAACTAATATTACTAACATAGGTTTTAACAAATAAGCAGCAGAATATAACGGCTTGAATTTGAAAAAAAAAATACAATCATACTTTAAGAAAATCATTAACTACTAAGTAAATAAAATTTTAAAAATTAACACTATTTTAAACATGACCCAAGGGCTGGCGCTTACCTCGCACAAAGAATCTCTTTAGCGATTCAGCGAGGTAACGCCGCCAGTGTCATGGGCACCATGCCGCAGGCGGATCTTTTGGAAGGTATTTTCTTTTTATAGGTAGTTTGTTTAGGTATATTTAATTTTAGTGTAAGTTTTATCTTTATTTTTCATTTTAGTTTAATTTGTAATTTATTTAAATTGTTGATCTCCTATAATAATAAATGATTATTAATTATTATACAGGTTGCTCACAAGGAACCCGCATAATTTCAATAATTTATTTTGATGCCAAATAAAAGCTAAAATTCTTTTTACTGACTACGAGTATAACAGAAATTGTCAAAGCTTTTTTTGTAAACAACATTGTGTATACAGGGTGTTTGGTTAGCGGTGTCGGAGCTTTTAAGGGCTTAAACTACAATCAATTTTATCGATAAATTACCATACAATTTTTTTTTGTGCCAACGATAATTAAATGGCGGCCATTTTAAAATTTCAAACAGACGAATACGGGCGCATGTGATATTTCTGGAATTATACGTTTTTTATCGGTCCTATCCCTGCAAAAAAAATCTCGTTAGAGAGCTCATTAAAAAAGCAAATTAATTAAGCTAATCATTTGACTCAATTATTCGAACAACTAGGCTAAAAAAATTTTTTTTAATTAAAATAGTAAAAAATTCACCTTAATTTTTCAATTAATTTAATTTTGCATGAAAACTAGGTCGTTAAGATAGGTTTTTGGTGTTGTTATTTATTAGTACAGTATGTTAGCTAAAAAATAACACCATAATTACAGTTATACCTTAAGTACTTTAGGAATTACAAGTGCGCAAACATACACCAAAACAGCTGCATTTAGCGTTCTCGATGCAAAATCCATAAACAAATGAATGTCAGCAGTGTACTGACTAGTGAAGTGGCCGCCTTCCATCCATCCAGTGCATGTTTGAGCACTTGTAATTCCTAAAGTACTTAAGGTATAACTGTAATTATGGTGTCATTTTTTAGCTAACATGCTGTACTAATAAATGACAACACCAAAAACCTATCTTAACGACCTAGTTTTCATGCAAACTTAAATTAATTGAAAAATCAAGGTGAATTTTTTACTATTTTTAATTAAAAAAAATTTTTTAGCCTTGTTGTTGAAATAGTTGAGTCAAATGATTAGCTTAATTAGTTTGCTTACCTAATGAGCTCTCTAATGAGATTTTTTTTGCAGGGATAGGGCCGATAAAAAACGTATAATACTAGAAATATCACGTGCGCCCGTATTCGTCTGTTTGAAATTTTAAAATGGCCGCCATTTAATTATCGTTGGCACAAAAAAAAAATTGTATGGTAATTTATCGATAAAATTGATTGTAGTTTAAGCCCTTAAAAGCTCCGACACCGCTAACCAAACACCCTGTATATAACGAAACTTAGTGTAAAATGGTACAACTTAGTACAAATCCGTCAATTTATTGGTGTTAAATGTTAAGTAATACTTTTTAATTTAGTGCAAACGGATATAATTCCCGCTAATGGATTGTATCACATGTAAAAAACTGTAATTCTAAGTGATTAAAGTCGACTTGTACCCGTAACAACATAATTTTATTCGTGAATATGGATTTATGTCGAATTGTATCTCAAAAAATGTTGTTATTGTTCGTGTAAAGTAATTTAAATACACATGGATCCTCATTATCCGAGTGACCATCAAGAGAATATGAGTAGTTATAGCGTTACACACAACAAAAATCCAAACGCGTAAAACTTAGCTGCACTAATACCTTTTGTAACTTTACAATGATATACTTTTTTTTGTCAGTAAGAATTTATTTCAACTTATACCTGACACTGCATGGTCATTTGTTTTAGTTATACCATATTACACGACCGTAACTCTGTCAATTTACGTGATATCTTAGATCCTTTTACACCAACAGATGCCATTTTTTTTTTGAATTTTTTTGGTATACTTAACTCAATTTGGCCAAAATTCGACTTATACCCCTTTTCACTAGGGTGCCAGATATATATTATGCAGTTAAATTAAAAGCATAGTACCTAGCGTACGAAGGTTTATATACAGTTATAAACTACCAATTTAATCCATGAATAAAGACAACAAGCACAAAAATATGAAAAAGAGAATATTCAAAGTATTTGAATGAGTTCCGATATTGAAGTAATAAATCTTCCTTCTTTGAAATTCGGTCCGCTTTGTTCGATCTAATAAATTCCTACAATCACCGAATTTGAAGTTCCGTGTATAACTATCAATAGGGCTTATAAAATATAGCAAATTTTATTATAAATAATTGTTAGTAGAATACCACAACTGTGAAAACAAACGATAATCCTGATAGCGATGGATTTCGCTATAAATCACGGTTTTGGTCAGATTAGTGGCGTCGTATATTTTATTAATAGGGTACTCTTAACTGTGTTGAAAATAGATAGATCATGGAGCAGCTAAAGATTAGGCACAATGCCTAAAGCTTATTGTGTGTATTTTTATAGTATAAAAAAACATACAGTCGAACTGAGAATCTCCTCCTTTTTTGAAGTCGGTTAAAAAGGACGTAAAATAATTAAGTAGGTATTTGTTACGTAGGTACTACATTTTATTGTTGCAACAATTTATTGCTATAAGTAAGAAAAAATATATTAAATTTTGTGATTAAATTTACTTTTAGTCAGATACTACCCTTTGCCTTGACTATGGTCTTCAAATGGTAAAAAAATATTTGCTTGCTGCACGTTTGTGACCACTGGATAGTGGTATGTGCCAGTGAAATACGATCGCTTTCTTCATTGCATTTATACTAGTATGTTTAATCGCTCTCCTCACCTTTCTCTTCAAAATAGACCAGATCAAAAGTCCGAAACTCACTGTATTCGAGAAATGACACGTAAAATTCGGTTTTCAGCCATTTTTGGTTCTAACGAGCTTAAAAGTCGAAGCTCAGTTTCGTTCTTATGTTTGCGGTCTACAACCCAAATGTTTACGTGCCTAAGACCACTAAGACTTCAATGCGGTGTCCAAAACATATTTCCGATAATAAGGCGCTATTACATTGACACCAGACTTAATAAAATCTACTTGGTAACACTTCATATCGTTCACCCTGTAGTATTGACACATCTCTTCAATTCAATTTAGTGCGTGTTATCATCTGCAGCTTCAAAATGTATGTTATTGTTATTAATGAATGTCATAAAATCCCAAGATGCAAAACATTGTTTTTTTTTTTAACACTTTCGCTACGGCAATTAGTTAACAACGCAATTAACCATACATGCATCGGGTCGAATAGATCCGATGCCGTAGCAAAGGTGTTAAGGAACATAAGTAACATAAGTATATTAAGTATAAATAGTATTATCAAACCTCGATTAGCCTCGTCCTGCCCAATGTGATTTATAAAGGACATATTCGATTGTTTAGAACAAAAGAAAAGCTATTATATTTTGGAACTCATTAGGTTTCAATTTCAAATGCTCTAATTTAGTATACGGGCAGGACGAGGTTAAAATAGGATTCCAGAGTACTGTTGACACAACAGTGTAATAAGTCAATCTAGGATATATTCATAGTTATATTTATATATTCTTAGTTTAAGTGCAGAGACTTACAGACAATAGATTAATTAATCACTCACTATATCTATAAACAACTATTTTCTAGGTAATTTTTGTGTTATTTGTTGTGTCAACAGTAGGTACTTTCGAATCCCTTTCTGATTCCGGTTTGATAATACGTGGTGCGTGCTATTGAAATGCATAAAGAAGTGCGATTCGAGTCAATTGTACCTAGTTAAGGGCTTAGTCAAAACAAAAATCACGATCGCGTCAATTGTGTTACGAAAGTTAGGTATACGAGTACAAGGCTTATTTTTATGTATTATTATGATGATCATGAACGATGTGGCATATACACTGTCCGTCTATCTTAGGTAGTAATAAAATGGGGCAAATTTAAAATAATATACAGGTAATCGATAAGTGTTTACAGGCCATAATTCCGTAAATATGAGAGATATCAGAAAACTTTTAACTGATATCGATAGTACGTTACCCAACGAGTAAAATTACATTAATAACTTTTTCTAAATAGATGAAGTAATATTAAAAGCACTAACTTAAAACGCTCCCATACATTTAGTATGACGACTTACAGCCTTAAAGAATGTCGGGTGTCGTGAGAAATAAAACTGTTCGAGATTCGTTATTTGTACGAATACATTGTAATAAAATAATAATACTACCGTTTTTGAAATAATTAATCAAACATTCATTCTTAAATAAAAAAATGTTCGTATTAAACTAGTCTTTGAATGAACGGTTACGTACTAAATGTATGGAAGGGTTTGAAGTTAATATTTGGGATATTTCTGATTTTATTTCAAAAAGTTATTAATGTTATGACGTTAAATTTTGATTTCATAAAAGGGTTTTAATTATGAAGTTTTTTTATATGATTTAAATACCTAATATAATCGAAGTGTCAACAGGCTCTTTAAAAACAACCTAAAGATAGTTTTACCGTTCGACAGACTGTCTGCGTCATTGTATTAACTATAAACTAATACAACAAAATTTATCGACCGATTCAACGGCTGACGGTGCTGCAACAACCTAAGTACACTCAACACATTAAAGCTCTAAATTGTCAGCAATACAAGCATCTCGGGGCCGATCAATCCCTCAGGTTCAGCACTGGTCCCGTACTCGCAGTACGGCGCTCAGTCGTCAACAGGCCGTGCTCTCGACGTCGCGCAACCACTGCTCCCGTTCGCCGATAAAAGGTAGGATTCGATTTTCAAATTTTCTTCGCGGATGTTCGAACTGAGTTTTTAAATTGTGGCCGTTGGTTTGGAAATAGTTTTGAAGCGTTTTTAGGGTTTAGAAAGATTTCAACTTTTAACGGATTTCGTTTTGGTGCCATTTTCCATCTATTCATTATTTTGATAGATTTAAATGAATTTGTAGGAAAATAGTTACAGTAAACGGCGCGAAAAAAAGCAACAAAAGTAAAGAATATATTTCGACCAAAAATAATTAAGTGGAAGTTAGTTATACGTTTAAATTGAAAGTTTTACAAGGCGTTCCCACTTACTAGAATTTGTGTTGAAAAGTTCGCGTCGGCTCTTCAAGTTTGACGTATTGGCGAACAAAGCTTTTAGAGCTTTTCCGTGAAAAGTTGCCTTGCGAAAGGATTTTATTTCAAAGTTTTATATAAAGCTTTATATTTTACTCACGTTTTCATGTATGAAAAAGACGTGCTTCAAATCGAAAGTAACATAAATTATGTAACACCGTCTGCGCTTAACATGTTTGTACCAATAGAATATTTGGGATTAAGTTTGTCGCAGTCTTTAAAAAAAAGTATTAATATGGACTTAGTTTTGATATTAACAAGTCCTTTGTTGTAAGTAGTTGACTTTATGACTTCGTAATGAAAAGCTCATCTTTTGCTATTACTTGTTGCGTCAACTGTTACGAGTAAAAATCTACTCTTTTTCCATTCGAGAAAAGTTAGTTATTTGTAAAAAGGTATTACTTTTATTTTTGTATTTTAGTGATAGGTACATAAGTTGATTTTCAGTGTGAATGAAGCTTAGATACAAAATTTCAAATAATATTTTTTTATATTCCATATTGTTAATATTTTTAGTATATGTCACTATTATTAGTTTACAAAAAAACATTGTAGGAACAGAAAAAGTAGCTAGCACCCGAACAACACAAGACCATGCCTAATATTCTAATTCTTACCAATTATTTAAAAAAATACTTTCAAATTTCATTACTAAACTTTGTAGTATCTAACTTGTTTACTAGAATATCTCTTATAATAACGATTATCGAATATCGAAATTTTATTTCAAATGTTTCTAAATGCTGTATCTGAAAAATAATTGATATAAAATGGTCGAATAATTGATCGAAAAAAAAATCATTGTTAAATGTTGAATTGAAACAAAAATCACAAGTAATCTCCAATGTGTTAAAAAAGTTTGTCATACAAACTATTGGGTAACTTCGTAACACAAAAATGTTACAATTTTATTGTAATAAAAGCTCTTGTACAATCACATGTACATTTTTTTGCAAACAAATAAAATTCTTCAAAATAATATTTCCTAAAACGTATTACATCCTCGACACCTTTTTCCCTTCCATTTACAACGTTCCTTTTAACTGTTACTCCAGTGTCATCTAAAAGCAACCATTCTAAGGCTTACGTAACCTGAAGCAGGGCGTTATCTTTTCCACCTCCCCGGGGAATCGCATTCGGCACAATTTATGTATCCTGTAAATTCTTTTGCCTTTGAATTACGGCGACAATCGTGCATTTTAATGAAACAAAGAGACAAGAAAAGGTTTGCGAAAAACGTTTCGAATATTGCAAAACAGTGAAATTTGGATTTGTGTGCATAAGTTTTAATCTTCAACTTATTAATTTAGTTGATTATTAAACTAGCGATGATTTCTATATTTATTTATATTTTTTACTAGCGACCCGCCCGGCTTTGCACGGGTACTATACCTACATAAAAACATTCCTCTTGAATTACTCTACCTATTAAAAAAAATTTCATCAAAATCCGTTGCGTAGTTTTAAAGATTTAAGCGTACAAAGGGACATAGGGACAGAAAAAGTGACTTTATTTTATACTATGTAGTGATGTTTAGATTGTTTAGTTATGTTTAATGTTAGTTGTCGTTTTTTCTAGTGGTAGAACCTCGTGCAGGGTCCGCCCGGATAGTTACCACCGTCTTACATGCTAACCTGCCGCTAAATAGCAGTGTTTGCACTGCTGTGTTTCGGTTTGGGGGTACGATAGCCGGTGTGTACTGGCACAGATAGAGGCAATCCATCTAAGTCCTCAGGGTAGGCAGCGCATAGGCGATTTTCTGATCGCTATGTCCATAGGCCTCAGTTCCTGCTTTCCATCATGGTGGGCTGAGAGCTGAATTGTCTACCTTCGTTACATGAAAAAAAAAACAAAGTAATAATTATTCCTTAAAATATTTCGCCAATGGCAAACGGTATATTTTACAAGGTGGCAAAAAAAATATATAAGAAAAGTTAGAAGCAAAGAAATACTAAGCGAATATAAAACGAGTACTTTCTTGTTATAGTAGAGAGAAACATATATTACTCGTATTATAGTAGTTAATACTGTAGACTCAACGTCTGTAAACGGTTATTTGCTCAAATAGTTTTCTCTATAAGTGGGGTTTTAGCTTTTTCCAATATTCCAGGCAACAAGTTATTTTCCCGCTGTGTCTTTTTTTGCCTTTGGAGGTTCATTTCTATGTATTAACCACCCAACTATTGTTAGAATCGAATTGCTGGTGATACTGTTATGAAATGAACGTGCAGATCTGGAACGATTAGTATTTCGTTTGTGGCCTAGCGGTCGTGAGTCCGATCCCCGGCTCGTACCAATGAGTTTTTCAAAAAACTTATGTACGAAATATCATTTGATATTCACAAGTGCTTTACAGTGAAGGAAAACATCGTGAAGAAACCTGCATACACCTGCGAAGAAATTCAAGGGTGTGTGTGAAGTCCCCAACAAGTACTGGGCAAGCGTTGGGACCACGCAAAATAGGCACGTCTGATGTCGAGTTGCGGAAAAAATGGCCAGAATACAATACAATAGTATTTCGTTTCGGGATATTTTTGACAAATGTTCGTTAAGCATAGGACATAACAAGTAGGAACACAACTTTTGCTCGAATAAAGTCAGTAGTACCTACTTTGAAGTCCTAGGAAATTGATTTTATAACATATTCCCCGCCACCACATTTGTATGAAAATTGACGGGCAGATCGGCACTCAGTGAGTTTAACCATTGGTACTATGAGAGTTATCCACAACCTTTAGACGCTAATACAAGCGTTCACTCTTTCCCCAATAAAGAATAGTAATGATTTCTTCTTCTTATGGTGCCATGCCCAGTCCAATGAGCGTCGGCGGTCAGCATGGCATTAGCTTTCTGGTTTTTGCCAATCTCTTGAGGGTAGCTGCGTCTTTTGTATGCGTCCATTCCTTAACATTATCTATCCACTTATTTCTAGGTCTACCTCTACCTCTTTTCCCCCTATATCTTCCTTTAATAATATTTAGTCTGCAATAGGTCGTATTTTTCATTTCTGTAAATGTGAGTAATAATTTAGCACTCCATAAATTGCTGCTCTAGACCATAAAGTACCGGAATACTTTGCTGGAGTGGCATCATTAAACTAGCATTGTTCCACGCACAATGATGTAATGAAAACGTTTAAGACGCCATTTCGCTAGGAGCTTTAGTAGTGGTAAAGTCTGTAGAACCGTGGTGTTCTATTAGTGGGTAATTGAGGCTAGCTAGCCTGAATTGAATAGGTGTTTTAAAGAAAAAGTAGATGAAGTAGATAACCTCTAAATTTTGATCCGCGGGGGCTAAAAATATGAAAAAATCGTGAAAAATAGACTAGAACACATTAAACTTTATTATTATTAAAAAAAAACTATTTCGATCATAATCGACCCCGTCGTTTTGAAATAAGTACGGAACCCTACACTGAGCATAGCCCAACATGTTCTTGGACGTTTTTTTACTACTAGACTTTTGTACCCCTATAACCAACAAAAAATTACGCGAGAGATACTTCTTTTCAGCAACTGACCAATCTGACCATACCTACTCAGCTAAGAGTTTGGATCCAAACTGTACATGTCGTCTCCAAACAATTGGAAATACCTCCATATCACAAATACTTAGGTACTCTGCAAGTAACAGAAATAATTTAAAAAAAGAGATCCAAATCATATAATAATAATCGAATGAAATAACAAGATAAATGACCGAATCGTGAAATATCTCTTGTACAATTAATTGTTAATGTATTTGATTTGCTTTGTAAACCTTTCTTTTTTTATTTATTTAACAAGATATCCGTGAATTGAAAGAACGGCGTAATAGGATTGTTAGAAGAAAGCAAAATTTTACTTGGTTTTCTTTTTCAAGTCTCAAATATTTTCCTAAGCATCAGAAAACTTAAACTAAAAATGTGCTATAAATATAATTATAAGCGTTGGGATCGCGTCGAGTTGCGAAATATTAGCCATAATATAATACAATGTAATTAAAGGGTTAAACTACGAACACAAACGCGGGCTCATTGCTTAATAATGGAGACCTAGGCTATCCGAAACATGTATATACACGGTGGAATTTAATCGGTGAACAGGAACCCATTTTTCTAATTCAGTAATCGATGGCGGTCACGTTTATGTAGTACTTAAGTGGAACGAAGTTTTTTTTTTAAGCATAACAAATTTTTATGTTGAAATTAAACTTTAATTAAAATTTATTGTCACCCTACTAATGGTTTAGTCTGAAAAGTTTAATACCTCTTTTCAAACTATCAGCCATGTATCGCTCTTATTTTACATAGGAATAGAGTCTATCGCAAAAATTAAAGCATGTGAATGTGAGTGGTTATTGCTCATTTATGTTTTAAGTTTCTATGGCTGATAGTTTGAAAAGAGGTATTAAACTTTTCAGACTAAACCATTAGTAGGATGACAATAAATTTTAATTTCAACACAAAAAAAATGTATGCTAAAAAAAAACTTGGTTCCACTTAAGTACTACATAAACGTGACCGCCATCGATTACTGAATTAGAAAAATGGGTTCCTGTTCACCGATTAAATTCCACCGTGTATAGTTATTAGGCCTCACGAAAGTTTAAATTTAACTAATAATGTGTTGTATTAGTGATATAAATAGTTAATCAACTAAGTACCTCATTTAAAATAAATGTTAGTTTTCTTATAATACATTTCCAACACAGGTACTTCAATCATATAAAATGTTGGTCTTCGCGTGATATCGAGTCCATTTAATAAATATTTGCTATCCGCGGTCGCTTGGTTTGACCAAGCTATCAATTTATAATGAAAAATACGCTTTCAAATACCTATAAAATGCCAGTCATATCATGTATGAGAGCTACGTGATATTTCTAACCGACTTCAAAAAAAGAGGAGGATCTCAATATCTTCGAGAAAAGAGAACTACTTAATTTTTAATTTTCGAACGGGTATAGCCTCGGAAAGATCCCATAGGCAACGAGTCGGGGTCTGATGCTGGCATCTTAGATAAATCGTTTGAAGTCGGTTTTTAAATTGGTGATTATATCGGTATCCGTAGACTATTCAGTAACGATTTACTCAGGAAACTCCTGGATTCAAACCAGGTAAGAGCCCTTGTAGAGGAAGACAGAATGGTTTGCATTTTGACGACTAGGTACTTTGCCTTTAGTTATCTACAGTTTTTCTAATTAGTTATTTAAACATTTATAATTACCTGTTTATCCGTTGTAGATATACCCCCTTATTCATAAACGTTTGCTAACTTAATAAGCCGCTAATAATTGTTTGTCCCTTTTGCTCTTATGGACACATTGTTAAGACCGAAAGGGACAAACAATTATTAGCGGCTTGTTAAGGTAGCAGGCGTTTATGAATAAGGGGGATAATTTTCATCGTCACCTATTTTACCCACAATGCAAGCCTTATTGAGCATACTGAGGAACTTGAGTAATGTACACGATAGGGTTTCATTTTTAGTAAAACACCGTGTAAATCACAAAACTATAATATTACTTAACACAATAATAATAATAAAACAAATTAGGCAAATTAAAATGCAGAAGCACAAAAACTAACTTTATTTTCACTTGACGTCTCAAAGCGAACTGAGAGTCTTTTGTTTTTTCTGGCACGGCCTAGCAGCACGGCGGGTAGCGCACAAAGGTTGTATACTTTATTAAGATTAATAAAATCAGGAGGCACCCGTTACAAGCATTATACCAATAGTTCAATATGTACAATATTATATAAACATATTATACTAAATTTGGAAATAAATAAATGATTTATTTAAAAAAATACACAATTATAATAAACAATATCACAAAATACTATAATACTAACCTAAACTTAACTAAAGAACCTTAAAGCTAAACGAATTAAAGCACCAATCAATCAAATAACCCACCCCGTACCATTCCCGGTGCAAAGGTGCCTAACAAACTAGCGGCATTTCCGCGCTGCACTGCAATAGCAAGCCTCTGCACCAGGAATGATCCGGAGCGGGGATCATGGCCTCGTTCTTGGAGACTCCCCAAAGAAAGTCTTAGAATAGGTATTAAAAAAAATAGGTATTAAAATAACAATAATCATTTTGCAACAATCCTCCTTTTTATTGAAGTCGGTTGAAAACTCTGGAAAGTGTCGAAACAACTCTACATTTATAACGTAATATTCGTATTTATCTTACGCCTTCTGTACGTACATTGTTTAAATTTGAATTTTCCAAGTAAATATTATATAAAACTTGTTAATCTTTGCATACACTCACCAACTTTCTTTGTGTTAGGATGTCGTTTTGTTGATAAAATCCTTTGTTCATGCATGAGCATGCTAAAATGTAAATGGAATATTCAGAACCTTCGGTTTAATATTAAATTCGATAAACGTAGTTTATTAAAACGTGCCAAGCGAGCTCTTTGGTTACCTAGTTGACTCGTCTAAAACTACCCTTCAAAGTTTGCATTAAATAATAATATTTTTGCAAAAAACTTTTCGTCAGAAGCATTACTCACAGACCTGTGTTTACAGCCCAGCAATATTATGCTGAACATTTTGTGGAACTAATTATAATTATTTTATGTTCGTGGGTCTTTATTGTATATTATGTTGTTTCATCTTATCTTTCTTCGCCGATAACACAATTGAATACAACGAAGTTCAAAATCATCCACCTAGAAATAGTTAGTTACTTTTAAGTAACTTACACAAAGGACACCACGAAAGAAAATTATTATGTCCAAATCTATTTACGTAGGTATACAAATGACCGCTTTACAACGTCACATTTCCATCTCCGTAGCTGCTTAGTCGGTAGTGATCCTGCCTGCAAACCTGGAGATCTCAAGTTCAAATTCTGCTTAATGTTACAAAACGTATCCCAAATTGTTTACCTTAAGATTCAGAACATACGCTACGATTCGACAGCACGTTCTGAATTCGAATGAGGACGTATTCAAGATTTGTGTCCGAACCTTGTCGGGTGTTACGTGCCGTGTATCCAAGTCTTATCTTGTATGTGAAAAGTGTACCCAATCTGATCTCCAAAAAAAGTGACGATAAGTACACATGTACATTTGCACAATCTTATTTGGAAAGTTGGATTTCAATATAAGAATATAGAGGTCACAATGAGATGTTCCTTAACAGTATCTAAGTCATTTGTCAGTCGGAAAACAAAAGTTGTCCACTCGGTGTAGTTGACAGCTTGTATAAATCTTTGTTACGATTTTATTGCATAGGGCTGTAGACCTGTGAACCTAATTGTACCGTCAAATGTTTTATCCCAAAATTAGTACAGGAATTTCTTAACTTTAGGTATGTCCACGGAAAAGACGGTAACCTAAATCTGACAATGACCCATCTACTACCTAATTGTCAACATGTCACATATGTATACCTACTGCTGGGCATAGGTCTCTTTTAATATCTACGCATTAGTAAATGGGCTTTTACCTACTAATACCATATAATTAATATTGCCACGTTGGACAAGCATGCTGCCTATTGTCAATCTTCATAAATTATTGGTCAGTGCATTAATACAGGCGTAAGAGTGTGCGGACAAGCGAAATGACAGAGCTTCCTTTAATCATATGTTTAACCCTTAATTCGACAACGTGTAAAGTACTGGGCATGGTCTTTGTCCCACTTTTTGTTTGAACTAGAATTATTAAGACTATTGAGTGCCAACGAGGCTTGAACACACGACCATACCTTATTTCTGTTGAATTAATGGTTGTATAATGCTTTAATACATTATTTAAGTGTTCTATGCTTTAATTCACCGTAGACATTTGAGTTATTAGTTTTTTCAAATGTCATGAGCATTTATGAAATGTTATTATTGTATTAGTCGAATTACGTCTAATGAAATAACTGTAGCAATCATTCCGATTCAAGCTCTTCTCCCGTTTGGCTTCTAACTCAACTACACAGCTTCTATACAGCTAGTGTTCGCTAATTGGACACTTGAAGCTCTCCAATAACACTAGAACAGTCTTTGATTTGAGCTTGGAAATGATTGGAGGATAACTTTTAGTTTTTACGATGCTTGAACTGGTTTTGAGATGCAAATCTTATTAAATATTATTGCGATTTACAGTATTTCATTTTGTTACAGACAAATACTAAATTAATACAAAGGCAATATAAAAATACTGACTATAGATACTTAAAGTAGCATTTTTTTCTTCGTTATCGCTTTTATATATTATTACTAGCAGTTACCCGCGGCTTCGCCCGCGTTCTAATATCTATTCACTGCATGTTAATGTTTTCCCGCGATTATCTCGCGTTTGCCTTAACCGATTTAAGTGTGGCGGATGGTGCTTTTACCCGCGGTTCGGCCGCGTTCTATAAATGTTTATCACGGTCGTATTAAACTAATATGATGATGGCTATAATGATGGCGAATTATTTTTGCAATTTTGACTTCAAATTCCATATGAAGAACTTTTCATCTTCTCGGTAGGTATCGATTTTTATCAATATTAAATCAAAGTTCTAGAAATTTTAGATGTGATAGCTTCTCACTTTTTGTAAAAACCCCCTTGAATCCTAAGATACCGATTTTTATTAAGGTCGGATTCAAACTAAATAAATTCAAGGTGCCGATCATTTTGTGCAAATTTGACCTCAAATTCATTACTTGAAACGCTTTGACATTTCAGATATAGATTATTATCAAAATCCGCTATCATATTATGGTCATCTTTACCATCTGGTAACTGACAAATGTTTTTTATCTTTAAAAGTTTACATACACACTCACATAGGTGATTGTTGTGTTTTGATGATAAAAACTATCATTTGTCGTTTCCCAGGCCTAACAAAGATGACCATAATTAGGCGAGCTGATTAACATTTGAAGTAACTCAATATTGTTACCGTTTCTTGCAAATTTGACTTCTGCTTCATTATGATGAACAGATCAGTCAGAACTTCAGATTACCACCGATTTTTATGACGGACAATATCGAAACGGAAATTGAATAGGCAGCCTTTTTTGCAGTTTGTTAAGAACCTCTGGGATCCCGATACATCGATTTATACCATTGGATCAAAAATGTCGAAATTTATGGTGACGACTGTTTTGACTTTATAAAAAACACCTTGGATACACAGATATATGTACTTTTGATTACTATCGCATGAAAACTCGGGAAAACTTAAAAGGTTATTAACGTTGGTTAACATGCTATATTTAGATTTTTTTTATCAGAAATAAACACTAAAACGATACCCCTGTCATAACCCGCAAGCCCATGTGACCATAACAGAGAAGATGGTATTTCACGTACACCTCGGTACAGCGACACGATAGTAGACTATAGAAACGATAACCATGTTGTTTTTTTACTATTTAACCTTTTTACCCCTTTCAAGAGTTCAATTCTCAAAAACCCTAAAACATGTCTTTAGTCATTTATGTTTGGGAATACTCCTGTGAAGTTTCGGATAAAACAGTTTAAATAGTCAAGTTTCCCCTACGAACTTTAGACTCATTGCACCCTCTAATGAGTGGATTTTGACTTAACCTTTTTTAGAGCGCCCCTACACCCTCAAAGAAACCTACGCGCTATATTTGGAATCTCTAGAACCAGAAATGAACATAAATAATAAAATTATATTGATATTTTTCGAATTTTACCCCATCACACCATAACCGTGTACATAGTATTTCACGTCTGCCGCGTTAAATTTTAAAATCGTTTTTGTGATCTACGTCCCGATAAACCATAGAAACGATACCCAACTTGATTTTTTCACTTCCTCACACTTTTTACCTTTTTCAGGGGTTAAATTTTCAAAAAACCTGCAAACATGTCTTTATTACTTTGAAGAATACTCCTAGGAAGTTTCGGACAAAATAGTCCAACTAATCTTGTTTCGCCATACTAACTTTGGACCCCCATTGCACCCTCTAGGGAGTGGATTTCGACTTAACCTTTTTAGAGCACCCCTACATCCTCAAAGAAACCTACGCGCTAAATTTGGAATCTCTAGAACCAGAAATGAACATAAATATAAATAAATAATAAAATTATATTGATATTTTTCGAATTTTACCCCATCACACCATAACCGTGTACATAGTATTTCACGTCCGCCGCGTTAAATTTTAAAATCGTGATTGTTTTCGTGATCTACGACTCGATAAACTATAAAAACGATACCCATCTTGATTTTTTCACTTTGTCACCCTTTTTACCTTTTTCAGGTGTTGAATTTTTAAAAAACCTTAAGCATACCTTTACTCAATTACTTTAAAGAATACTCTTGCGAAATTTTGGATAAAATAGTTCAACCAATCTTATTTCGCCATACAAACTTTGGACCCCCATTTCAACCCCTTAGAAGGTGAATTTTGTAAAATACTTTCTTAGTGCTCGTCTACACCATAAAAGGAACCTACGTGCTAAATTTGGAGTCTATAGGACCAGGAGTTTAGGCTGTGCGTGCATCTTTATCAGGGAGCTTCTTCTTTTTATACAGGGTGTTTTTTTTTCGACCGTTCAAATTCTACGTAGTGAATGTGTAGGTCATACTCACCAACTTTTACTATGGGGACAAAGTCGAAATCGCGAAAAAAAAATCAGCTGTTTCATACAAATTGGGCGGCATTACCCCGGCCGAAATGTATGAAACAGCTGATTTTTTTTTCGCGATTTCGACTTTGTCCCCATAGTAAAAGTTGGTCAGTATGACCTACACATTCACTACGTAGAATTTGACAACGTTTCAAAATTTTCGATGTCCCTAAATCGAAAACCATTTCGAGATATACGCACGTAGATCACAAAAATATATTTTTTATATTTTTTTTCGCAATATTTTTGTTTAAAATCTTAAAAATAGTTTAAAGGGGAAGTGACGTCAAGTAGCTGATTCAGAGCTGCCACTATAACCAAAAATATCTTGTGGTTGGAATGTCACTTGTGTTTGGCATTGACATTTGACACTTGTTACCGTTCTTCGTCGTTTTCTTACGTGTATGAAACATCACTTGTGACGTCATTGAGCTGATTTTTGACGTTTGTAACTTACGCTCTTTCTGCTCGAAGTAGTAATAAAAAGGGATTTTCGCCCGAAAATAGCAATTTTTTTGAAAAATAAAAAAATACGTGTATCTTTTAATATTGAGTTCTTTCAAAACAGACAATAAAAACTAGGACTAAAAAATATGAAATGTTGTCAATTTGAACGGTCGAAAAAAAAACAGCCTGTATATATAGATAAAAGATAAATAATAAAATTATATTGATATTTTTCGAATTTTACCCCATTACACCATAACCGTGTACATAGTATTTCACGTCCGCCGCGTTAAAATTAAAAATCGTTATTGTATTCGTGATCTACGTCCCGATAAACCATAGAAACGATACCCAACTTGATTTTTTCACTTCGTTACCCTTTTTACCTTTTTCCGGGGGTTGAATTTTCAAAAAACCTTTAACATACCTTTACTCAATTACTTTAAAGAATACTTTTGCGAAGTTTCGGATCAAATAGTTCAACTAATCTTATTTCGCCATACAGACTTTGGATCCCCATTTCAACCCCTTAGAAGGTGAATTTTGTAAAATACTTTCTTAGTGCTCGTCTACACCATAAAAGGAACCTACGTGCCAAATTTGGAGTCTATAGGACCAGGGGTTTAGGCTGTGCGTGCATCTTTATAAGGGAGCTTCTTCTTTTATATATATAGATGAATAGCAGTTGGTCAGCGTATATTGTGCATAGGTACTAAAGAAGACTAGACTGGGTGTATAATTATGTTAAGGAAAAAAGTTAACAAAAATATAAAAACTAATTGCTCATGTCAACGTAATTCTATTTTTCCTTTCTCGAGAACTAATTATCTACAACGATGTTGTTCTCATATTAGCACGAAGAAACCTTTGTTAAGATTTGTATGGGGATTCCCACAAATCACGCTGAAATAGACAGAGCTTAAAAATATATTTGGACGAACGAGCAACGCCTTTTAATATAAAATGTTTTCTTTTTTGTTAAGGCGTGCAATAAATAGTATTCTATCTATCTTATAATACGATTTGCTTAAAACGCAAATAATATTACTCCGACGGTAATCCTACACCTACACCTCTGACCCGAGGAAATTTATGTAGATTGTAGTTCCCTCCGTCATTTCAGAAAGATATGAGCAACAAGAAACTCAGCGGGATACAGGTTTTCTAATAATCACACCTTATAATTGGACATGCATTTAATTGAAAATAATAGGTACCCTACTATATCTCAACACATAAAATTAATTAATACAAAAAAAAAATTGCATAGATTATAAATTATATTGCTGACACGTGCCTTCAATGCCAGAATGGCAACTTTGGAGATACGAGTATTGAACACGTTGTATATAAATTAAAAAAAAAAGCTGACCCAAACTCTAATTCAAAACAACCCCCTTTTGCTCCAACCACCAGGGCTTTGTATGTACGTATTAAAAAGTATTGAATATATTAGGTACCAGCAGGTAAGCATGCTGTAAGCCCAGAGTAAGCCATCATTATGGGGATAGGCTCATCGAAAAGCGCTTGCCGTACTTACTTAACACCTTACCTGCGGCTATTAGAGCGGAGAAAACCAAAACTAGATTTAAGAAAGCCCTATTACAACACTATCGCGACAGTATTTAAACACCATCTTATATTCTTTCACTTTGCCTAAATTTCTAGGTTTTGACACTTCTACTTCTGTACTTCAGTGTGTTTAATGTATTGTAGAGACTCACGGATCCCACAGGCAAACTGTTCAAACAGTTTTGTGGGACAAAGTATTTAGTTTTAAGTTCGAATCCTGCATCTTACAGAACAAAATAACCAAAAAAAAATCCCGTATCTCACATATCAAAGGTGTAAGGACCAGGCTCGGAAGTCGGAACCCACAATCTCCTGACGGAAAGTCGCACAACTCGCACAAGGATTTAAGATAGAGGCCAAAAGTTACCTAAAGGGTCTAATATTACCCTTGAGATACGTTACAAGCGCAAGCCAAAGATGCCAAAGTTAACGGGGTGAGCCCTGAAGGCCTATCACTTACATCTTAATCGAAACTGTCTCTGTCACACCAATGGAGGTGTAATTGGAGTGGCAGGGATAGTTGGAATTCACAATTTTCGACGTTGCGGTAAGGTCTGAAACTTACTGTTTAACTGGGGCGCAGGTGGCATGGGAGAGATAACAAGAAATGTAAGTAGATACAGCTATACGTCACGGGCTTACGAGATATTCGTGTCAAGGTGACGGCATGGCGTCAGAATCCTTGGTGCTTTAGCACCAGCGCTATTCATGAGTACGCCTTGCAATTTACAGAAGGGATGAACGATGCAAATAGTATGGAGTTAGGAATATTTACTTCATAATAGCACAGGTTCGTGACTAAACGTAGAAGTTACGATGCTTAGCAGAATGCTTTTTTCGTTTTTATTTTACGTACCTATGTAGGTACATGTTTTACTACCCCGCAAAATAAAAATAAAAATTCAGTCGAAATAAGGGCTCGAATAAAATAAGCCAACTCGAGGCCAAAAAATAAAATAGTACATCGGCTGCTCAAAATGAAAAACAAGTATGAGGGTTTTAGTGAATTTTATAGGAGAGCCAAAAAACGTATTTTAACTTTAAAAGACATTTTCTCAAAAAGTTCTAGTGATATCAGTATGTTTTTTTTTTGACATTTATTAGTAATATCATTTTATATATTACTTGATTTTTATACCACTGTAACTGAAGTCGTCTAGGATAGGCAGCTGAAAATCGTTTTTAACTTGGTAATAATCACAAAATGTAAAAAAAAAGTCTATATTAAAAACAAGTAAGTCCTTGTTTTTAACGTAGACGAGTAGTGCAAAAATTTATAATAGGTACACAAGTTTATTTTAATAGTTACATATACCTACATCAAGATACCTAATTAAATTTAAATGAATAAATAATATTTTATGCTAGTTTTATTTTACTATTTAATATTGATAAAGCAGTAAAAGAAATATCTACGATCATTTTAACTGCTTGGCTGTCATGGTTCACGAGATACAGCCTAGTGACATATGAAGAGACAGTTTAGGCTTAGTAATGGCGTTTCGTTTTTACTCCTCCGGCACGGAACACCAAAGATACGTCATAAAGATACGTGGGAAGAAATCGTTATTTAGGGTATATTTGGATCATGGCTAGATCAAAATGCCAGTTAAATTAAACAGTAAAAAGTCTATTATTTAATGCAATAAAAGTAATAGTTCTGTTCGGTTATGATAAAAAATAAAGCACAATACCTAGCAGTTACGTCACATGTGTATGGTATGTACTTACGATTGGCTTTGTAAACTCATGGCAACCAACTTTTTTCCACGTGTTAATTTCGTCCGATCTATTGATAGTATCTAATTAACGCCACTCATCACTATTCCAATAAGATTAGGCAATAAGTAAGGTACCTAAGTACAATAAATATGTTCTGGACTTGCAACGTATAGATGTGTAACTGAGATATAGAATGACAACGAGACAATGTTGCATATGATCGTTTTAATATGTGGGGTATCTTTAGAACATGAAATAGACAAGTATATGTCTACATTAAAAACAACTAAGTCGCCTATCCAAAGAAGTCATATTCAAGTAACTGGCGAGTTATCTATTCCTCTTTTACGGTCACACAACAATAAAACCCAGTATCTCGCATATAACCAAGTGAAAAACAAGTAAGAAGGAACCCATTTACTTGATTTTCACTTAGTTTTAGTCCAGATGCTTTATTTTAATGTTGTTTATTTGATCGGATTGAGATACTTGAAATGTATTTTTTCAAATAACTGAAAAACTATGAAGAAAAAAAAAAAATTAAAATGCAGAAATATGTATTTTAAGACAAGGAATCGTATGGGCTAAAAAACAGAAAATGGCCAAAAATAGACTTACTTGTTTTTAATTTTAAGCCGCCGACATTTCCTAAATAGTGCGGGAAAACTTTTTTCCGGCGAGGGTGAAAGTTGGAGCCCGAGTGAAACGAGGGCGACAATCACCCGAGTTAAAAAAGTTTTTGCACGTGTAAGGGACGATTTTTTTTAATAAGAAGTGCGTCAAAAAGAGAAATTACCGCGCGCGAAGCGTGCGCAATGTTCGTTTTTGCGCACTAGTTAGGAAAAACATTTTTAGTACAGATAGTGCCTTTTTTAGGCTCAAGTGCGAGAAGTGTGTCATTTTACGTCAGGTCCAAAACTTCGAATTGCCATCTGTACTAAAAATCGTCGTACAAGACACGTGCAAAAACGAAATCACTCTTTTCCTTCCCGCGTTTTCCCGCACTAATTAGGAAATGTACTATTTCCTAACTAGTGCGAAAAAACGAACTTTCCGCACGCTTCACGCGCGGTAATTTCTCTTTTTGACGCACTTGCAAAAACTTTTTTTTAGCTCGAGTGATTGGAGCCCGAGTGAAACGAGGGCGACTCCCGCAAGGTGACAAATGTATTCTTACTGCCGTCACCACACGGCTTAAGCGGCTTAATAAGGGAGTTAATATACACATTCGTTGCAATAGTCCCGTAAAATGCATAAAGTAGAAAGTGAACAGATTTATTTATTTATTTAAACCTTATTCCATAATATAGATAACCCTGCGACCATATATAAGGTCCTAATTTATTAGATGCAGATATTTTTACAGCTGATAGTACTCGGTCTCTGGAGTGAAACCGTGAAACATTATAGCTTTTACGATGTTTTTTTGGAGAAAACGGAAAAAGAAATTTGCTACGTAAAAACACCCTGTTTATGTGATTATTAAATGAAAACTCATTGAACAGATTCTAGTACCTCTTTTACGTACCATTTAACTGGAACTGGCCACTTCACGTCAATAAATTAAATACTTGATTGTCAATGTCATGTTATTTTCCGTTGGATTGTGTCATTTGATGACATGACAGGCAGTGTTATTGTGACATGTGATAATGCACATGATGATTTTTTTTTAGACAAAATTATAATCATTTTTTTGTTAGGAAAATTAAATCAAAAAAATTACATGAAAAGATTTCTTAATTTTTATTTAAAGTTACTTATTTTAATATAAAGTATCATGTGTTAAAATATCTGCAACTAATAAATTAGGACCTTATATAACATGGACGTCTAATGCCAGCTCATAAATGTCCCCAAACACAATTGTTCAATTGTGCCAAGATGGGCAGAACATAGCACTTTTCTTAACACCACGCGTATTTCGGCGCAACATCTTTGACAAATGTTTATAGAATATAGCCAATCAAAACTTTGACGGACCAATCACAACTATTTTTAAATAGCGGTTTAAGTTTTTATAGGTTGGCATTGAAATTCTTTAGGTACCGTGATGCATTGAAGACGGGGTGACATTTGTCAACTAAAATTTAAGACCGTTTTTGAAAGGCAATTTAGTATGGCGTGCGGCTTCCATGTTTTATTTGTTCGTAGAGATAACCCTTCTTACATATTTATAGGTCAATAATCCTCTTCCACATTAACATAACACAACAAAAACCGCCCTAACCCATTCCCACACACCCCGTATTTATTACGCAACCGCTGCATTACTTACATAGCTCTTCGGCTTTCAGTGGTTACGCTGTTCGCATACTAATGTTGGACAATCTGCCATTCATCTCATTTAGTGTGATGCTGTGGAGGTTACCACATATTACCCGAGCCTCCCTATGTACAATCAGTCTCTGTAGCCTAGTTGATCCCTGCCTACGAAGCTGGAGGTTCCGGGTTCGAATCCCGGCGAGGGAATTGTTTGTGTATTTATTTATCACAAATACTTGTTCCTTGGTCATGGCTGTCTATGTATTTAAGTATCTATAATATCTATATGTATCTATCTATTATATATATCGTCGCTTGGTACCCACATTACAAGCCTTAATTTAATTGAGCTTACCGTGGGACTAGGTCGATTTGTGTAAGATGTCTCAAGATATTTATTTATTTAGACAATCGATTGGAACCCTAGGCCACTCTGGCCACTCTGGCCACTCTAAAACCATGTCAAAATGACAAGTAGTTTGAAATATCTACAATCTGATTGATAAGTGAGGCTATGATAACCAGTGATCGTTTTTTGGATTCACCCTCGAAGGATTTCGCGTATAAAAAATAACGGATGTGACTATAAAAAAAATGAATAGGTACTAATTAGATTATGAACAGTAACATGGCAAATTGCATGGAAATACGTATAAATAATCAAAGTTTATTTTTCAAGTTACTATAGGAGACCCACCGCGGGTGAATCCAAAAAAACCGATCACTGATGATAACATTACTTTGACACGGTTCCTGAGAGGTTCCAATAGACTACTTGACCCATTTTTAAAGTTTGTCTTATATTATTAATCAATATATGGTTAACGGAAAAATAATATAAATATATTTTTTTACGACCTAGAAAACCGCAAAATTACAACTTAAAATTTAAACTTTCGTTACCGGGCGAAAACGATACTAGCCATTTTAATGCTTAGATTATCTGTGGTGTGACGTCACTCAAACCGAAAACAAACATTTGACATGTCACTTATGTTATGTCAATGTCACAGCAAAGCCACATGCCTACATGGCGAATTTCACTCGTATAAGATTCGACATGAAGTTAGTTTAAGATTCTATGACGTCACATCATGGCCGCCACCGTTTTCAGATTTCAGAGTACGAATAAAAAAAAAAAAACAAATTTTTCAGTAAAAAATATATACCCATCAAACACTTTTAATACACCTTAATCGAAAAATATTGATCATTTCAATACATATATTCTGTATAATACTACAGAAAATAATATTTTTTTGCACTAAATTTGATATGAGTCAAATAGCCTATTGGTTGAGTGCACGTTGACGTCACAGAGATCATTACGGTTATATTGATTTAAACTTTCACGATTATCACTCATATTTTAAAGACAAACGGGTCTTAATCGCGTAAACTTACGTTTAATTATATCCTGACGTTTCGGGCATGACGTTACACCCGTGGTCGCAGGCAGACTCAATCCATGCCCGAAACGTCAGGATATAATTAAACGTAAGTTTACGCGATTAAGACCCGTTTGTCTTTAAAATATCATTACGGTTACACCATTAGTCCATTACAGTTTAGAATGGTGTAGGTACCTACACCATTTATAAACGACACAAACGAAATTGATAGAAATGACGGTTTTGTCAGGTCTAATTTTAAAATATTGACAAAATAAACAGTTGTCTAATCTAACAAAATGTAAATAATTATAAGTCACTACCAAAGGAAACCGACTAAAGCACGACTCGGTCTCGCGCATGTAGGGTTCTTCTGTACCATTATCAATATATCCTAAAAACAGCAAAAAAATTGAAAACAATCATGTTAGTAGCATGGGATCCCCATTAAATATCGATTTTATTCAGATTTTTATTATTTATTGTTATAGCGAGACAACGGCATCTATGAAAATATCAACTATCTATCTCGGTTCACGAGACACAACCTGGCGGCAGACGGACAGACAGACAGCGGGGCTTTAGTAATAGCATTCCGTTTAGACTACCTATGAAAATCCTATATAAAATAAAATAAAATCAATACCCGTTTCGAAAACTTGGAAACATATTCTTTATACAAAAAATATATTTTAGTGCAGATGGACCTCCGAAGTTTTGAACCTGACGTAAAATGACACACTTCTCGCACTAGATCCTAAAAAAGGCACCATCTGTACTAAAATAGTACATTACGACACAAGTCCGAAAAACACGAGCCTAAAAAATACATCATCTGTACTAAATAATATAAAACGGATATGTCATACCCTAATCCACAATGCAAAATGAACTTTGTAAGATTTATTAAACTTATATGTCGAGATATTAACGACATACCACACATTTCTTGTCCAAGAATTTAATTTAAATTGAAAGCTTCATCTGAAGCATTTAAACTAGACTAAGTGAATATTCGAAACATTTCCTTGCACGCGGCGAATGTTTAATTAACTCGGATATTTCTCGTTTTCTTGTTTATTCTATCTTTTCTCGTATCGAGTTATTTCGGAGACATTTGATAACTTTAATTTTTCGCGAAATTAAGTATACCTTCTTTTATATTTTTGCAATTTTTTATGAAAATATCTGTTAGCGTAACTTTGTGATTGGTCTTAGGTATATTTTGACGGTAATAGGGTTAATTAGTGATTTGATTTGATTTGATGTTTAGTGATTTGATTTGATGTTGAAATAACGCTCATGTTTGCTTATTGCATGCATGCTTATTGGCATGAATGGGATATTTTTGTATTGGACAAATCATATTTAAAAAATCCAGTTTTTGTACAAGTTACTTTATTTTCATTAACTTTACGTATGACTGTATTTCAATGACGCTTTCATTTTCATCTCTTTATTTTTAAAAGCAGATAATAAAATTGAAATATATAGTCTACCAAACCAACTTTGGCAGTAATAGTAGGAACAAAACTCTATACTTATGCTTCTCTTTTTTTTAGTCGATAACATTAGGGTAAGAAAGAGACGGTATCATTCTTTGTGTCTGTGCCTTAAGTGAGTAAAACCCTATAGTCAATTTATATATTTTATTATTTGTTGAAAAAACTATAAATAAAGTAAGTACTGTGAATAAAATAAATCCTAACAATAGTTTATCCTGAAACAATGTGTCTTGGGATTCGGAAGGCTTTTGTATGTAAACAATAGCTACTAACGGAGGTTGGGATAAATTAAAGTGATGGATTTTTAAGGAGATTACTTTTTCATCACACTTGCTATCTAAGCGCGCCATTGCTTGCATGTGTAGCGGGAGTAATAGAAAAGTGAAATTCCCTAGGGAGTAATAGAAATGTCAGTACGTCATTTGATAATATTTTGTCTTAAAACTTATTTTTATGTCGGCAAGTGTGATCTCGTTAGTAATTCCGTACTTACCTCCCTTGATGCACAATGTACTATATAATTAATACATTTTATTATATGCTCCAATAGTTTAGAATTTCAACAGAACTAAGTAACATGGGTAACATAATATGGAGCATATGCATATGTACACTTGTACAGCAAATAATAAGGTTCCGCACGTAAAATAGAGTATCCAATTATTACAAAACTTTAACAACTAAGTACATGGTTAGCTCCGATCAGGGGTAGATAAATACAAAATATTATCCGTTATTTTCATACAACATAGCTCGTTCAAAAATCATCATGCTTCGTTCGCATATTATTTATCCATTTCCCCAAACAAGTAAAAGTTTTCTTGTTATACCTCCATTTTGTGGCACGTGTTTCAAACTCCGTGTAAACTTGCCTACAATTTGGCTGTAATTGCACTATTACGGGATCGATTTTAGTGGAACACTAAAACGCTTTTGTTTTTTAATTTGTGATACCATTCGTGATAATTATATACGATCGTGCTTCCAATGTTACGTTACTAACAAGTTTCCTGCGGATTATTAGGGTGCCTTACCAAAATGGTACCAAAGGCACCCGTTGCGACTTTCTGGCCATTTTTACCGCAACTCGACATCAAACGTGTCTATTTTGCGTGGTCCCAAGGCATCGACCTATCTATCTCTATCTATAGATTCTTGAAACTTTTCCCTTTAAGTTGCTAAGGTAGGTATAAAACCTTAGCACTTAAAAGAACAAAAACATATAGAAATGGCATAACAAACGAGTTTTAGCCTCCGTAGCCTAGTTGGTAGTGCTCCTATAACACAATCAAAAGTCTTTTTCTCTCACTAGCTCGTAAAGCGCTCGTTTAATGATTCACTAGTGTTAGTTGTATTGTAGACATAATAAGTCAGTTTAATTTGTAAACTTAACTATGTATCTATATATTTTGTGGTGAGAACTAATAAGTAATTTTAAAAATTTAAAATAATGTACCTACCCTTAGGTCTTTTTGGTCTCCAACAAATAAATACAAAATCACATAACGATGATACATGGTTATTGAAAGCAAGAATTGCATCGTCAGCCAGTCAATTAGCAAATCTGGGGTGAACACAAAAGTGTGTTTTTGGCCCTTTGTTCACTTCCATAAAGGCGTCATTATGTATTGTTGGGAAATTAACCATGTGCTTTTAAGTGCGGGGAAACAAGTTTTTGAACTGGTTCAGTGCGAACAGGACGCCTAAAACAGATAGAGAGAATTAAAAAAAATAACAAACATTATAATATGACTAAACTTTCGTGAAACATAATAACTATAAATATAATAAAATTAAACAGTTAAATTCTAGTGTATTTATTAACCCCCTTATTCATAAACGTTTGTTAACTTAACAAGCCGCTAATAATTGTTTGTCCCTTTTGCTCTTATGGACACGTTGTTAAGACCGAAAGGGACAAACAATTATTAGCGGCTTGTTTAGTTAACACGTTCAAGGGCGTAGCTGCTATAGCATTCGGGTTAAGGCCCCCTTTATATGACACAAATGCTATGGCAGTCTTTAATCGTCCCCCTTTCTTAACCAGAAATGTTAGAGAATTCGCTCCGCTATAGAAAATACCCATAGTCCTCGGCTTACTGTCACGTTGTACCAAACCTGGATAAGATTACTGTCACATCACATGATTTTTGCTTAGTTTTTGAGTAAGCGACAACCTCTCCTCCTTACCCTCTTTTTACGCGCACAAATGCTATAGCAGTCGCGGTAGTATGGGGATTTGTTCAGATGTGCGGCATGTGCGCCGGGAGAGTGGAAATACATAAGATGATGTTTAAATCGTTGTAAATACTGTTTTTATCTATTATTTCTATATATTTTAAATACGTTGCTGTAAAGAATTTTAGTAGGTATTTATTTTTTACTGTGAAATGAATTGGAGATGGATTTAAATATGCGAAATGTAAATTAAAATATTTCCATCAATATGTTCGCCGTTGTGTTTCGCTTACATTTTCAAGAACATAATATGGTCGATAATTGGCTCTACTGTTTGTTTACAGCATAACGGGGGCATAAATACATTATTAGTCAAGTATATCTGTAATATTTGTAATAACTAGACGATGAAAAATAGAACACGAAAAATTTGTCGGGTTGTTCGAAGAGGCAACTGATAAATCTTCGGAAGAGGTTTTAAGTGTCGAGGAGTCGGAACTATCAGCTAACGAACGAGAACTGGTGTGGCAGGACAATGATATAGAATTTTACTGCCATATGTAATCGACTCCTGACTAAGTTATTCTATAGCAGTCGAATGCTATAGCAGTATGCGTCCTTAACTACCATATTTCTCATGTGTCATAATGACACGCATGCTATAGCATGTACAAAATTTCCATACATGTGTCATTTTTGGTCGGAAGCCAAACTCCTTACCGTCCGTGAAAGTGTTAACCAACGTTTATGAATAAGGGGGTTAGTCACTACGCGCGACATGTTTTAGTACGCCCCGCGCTTGTGATAATGGAGACCTAGGCTCTCCGAAACATGTCCCGCGTAATGATTACATACATACATACATCATCAGCCTATTATAGTCCACTGCTGAACGTAGGTCTCTCCTTAACTATGCGTATAGACACATTAGGAGATAAATGCCCATAATCGCCACGCTGGGCAAGCAGATTGGCGACCGCAGTAATGTGTCCACTACGATGACGCTGCTGCCCATCATCAATATTTTATTAAATAATTATCAGTGACACTTCAATCCCTTATTCGATTCTTACGACACCCGCTGGTGGTGACATATGTATTCTTACAGCCGTCATCACACGGTCACGTAATGATTACATAGTCCATATTTAGCCTATTGCTCCGCGACAAAATGTATAAGCTGTTGGCAGTTTCAGGACAGGCGAGTCCGGAAAATATGATGTGCTACTTTAGCTGGTATTGTAAATATACGTATGCGACTTTCTTGCAGCTACTTGTATCTTTTAGGTTGAATTGATAAAAAAGAGACGTGTGGCTGCGAGTTGCTCTCAAACACGATATAATATGCTAGTCCCAATGTTGGTGGTTGTACACACGTCACAAACAGTCCTCCGCCAAGCCGCAAAGCAAATATCGCTAAAAGCATAATCCTGGTTTACCAGATACAAATAAAAAGTCCACGATACAATAACTGAAGGGTCCACGGAAAGAACATGTCTAGTCAATTCAAATTACAGAAGCAAAAACCACCTTACTTTTAACAGAATAAGGTGTGAATTTGCCCTGATTTTTTTAAGCACTAGACATGTTTTTTCCGTGGACTGTTCAACTAGAGACAGATTAATCAGATTATCGTGTCGATGTGGCAATGAGAATCGAGTGAATCTACTCCGGTAATCCTCAACACATCCATCTAGCTTAGCGTTTCCATCGGGATCGCTGAAACTGGATTCTGTGTCCGTGCCATGATTTTTCAAGTATCGGGTTACGTTAGGCTTTACTCGATACGTGCCTAAAGCATTATATTGCGCTGGCACTTATTTATTCGAATGAGCGCAAATTTCTGCTTTTCGTATCGAATACCTAGTATCGATAGCGTTGAAAATGATGGAAAAAACCGAATGTATTTTTTTGGGATGTAAGAAAATTTCGTTCTTTTCCGTTTTTTTTTTCGGGATTTTACAGATATAATCAATACGTCACATCTATTTCTAAAAATTAATGTCAAAACTTTCATTGATTCTTCTGAAAAAAACCGGAAAAAACGAGCTGTTTGGAAAGAAACGGGATTTAATCCGGAAATATTCAACGCTACGTATCGAGCAAAACCTAACGTATATGGTACGGCTGGACTCGTGGAGTTCTAAATTGTTCGTAGCCGTGTTTTGAATACACAGCGTTAGGTTTCGATATAAACATATGTTCCTTGCTCTTAAATAAATAGCATAGATACCGCAGATATCCTACTACCCCAAACTGTTCAAATGAGACCTACTAAAAGTTTTCAGTTCCAAGCACAGTGCATTTCTAAAGTTCAATTAATTCGAATGAATAAGCATTCACTGAAGGAGTAGTAGGTAGGTATCAATTTACTAAACACAATTTTTCCTGTGAGAAGCTGTCGAAAACAATATATTTAATTTTGTGATTTTCGCTAACCTAATCAATCCTAACTGTTAAACTTGTGCAATCGAATGAGCACTTTAAGTTTGAGCCTTAAAGTTGCGTGTAACAAAACTGAAAAATTCTTAAGTGTTTTGTATTCATAATCTTCCCTTTTCTCAGTTTCTCTATGATAATATGTAATTTGTAAGTTTTATTGTATCCTCGCCTGCTATAATATCGCTTGAAATCACATTTCACTAACTCACCATCTCCTAAACATTGTTCGAAGCAATAAAATGTCGAGGAAACTGATTCAATACGAGTAATGTTCCTATTATAGAACGAATAATCAACATGAAGCATATAAATTATGGCGAAAAACATACAAAATTAATACCCGCGCTGGTATTTGCACCCGGAATCTCTAGCTTCGTAAGCACGGCATTACTAATTATGGCCGGGCCACGACGTTGGACCGTGAGGCCTACATCGGAACTCTCTCTCACACGTGTGGTTTTCCGCCCCGCCGGTCGCCTTATGCCGCAGCCACGACATTGGTCTAAGGCGACCGGCTTATCGGAAAACCATACTTGCGAGAGTGAGTACCCATATCAGCATCCCGCTCTAACTCATGAATTCGCTCGCCGCTGGTCGCTTTAGGCCAATGTCGTGGCCGGGCCTTTAGACCAATGTTGTGGCCGGGCCATTAGGCTACAGAACAGAGGCTAACAAACTGCCGATCCCAGTATGATCTAGTGCTTTAGTAGCAATAAATTACAATAAATAACACCTAACTGACGTATTTTTTTCAATGGTCGACATTTTCATACTAATTTGATGTAAATAGTCAAATTACAAACTAGTATTTGTCATTAAAATGCAGTTACAAGTTGTTTTATTAATACTTGCAACATGTGGCCCGCCTGACATATTTCTCAGGGTATAAACTACCCATCGATTTTCCTGCCGTAAGGACATTCGAAGTTGTTTTAGTATAAAGAGAATGAATTGAAAATGAATTTTGACTGAATTTCGAGCACACGTCTCTGCCATTTCTCAGACTGTCAGCTTCCGTAGCCTAGTTGGAAGAGACCCTGCCTACGAAACTGGAGGTTCCGGGTTTGAATCCTGGCGAGGGCATTATTTGTGTGTTTATTTATCTTATCCTAAGTATTTTGTTCTTTGGTCATGTATTATCTATCTTTTATTGTATCGTCGCTTGGTACCCACATCACAAGCCTTATTAAGCTTAGGTACCTTGGGACTAGGTCGATTAGTGTAAGATGTCTCAAGATATTTATTTATAGCTAAAAAACATATATTTTTCAAAATATGTATGTTTTTAAGACAAAAAAATTATAAAATTGCTCTTACAGGGATTCAAATCAGGGGCTTCCAGTTCCATAGCTAGAGTTACTATTACTATAGAAAAAACTACAAACACACTAATTCCATTAAAGCTAGATAAAACAACTGAGTCATATCGCTCCCTTAAAACATGTAAAATTCCGTGCGCCAGTAGAATCCGATAAAAATTTAACAAACTTAAAAACTTGCA
This sequence comes from Thaumatotibia leucotreta, assembly GCA_025490895.1. NCBI lineage: Eukaryota > Metazoa > Arthropoda > Insecta > Lepidoptera > Tortricidae > Thaumatotibia > Thaumatotibia leucotreta. Next base: position 66,298 of record JALPQI010008161.1, read on the forward strand.
TTTCATTCATTTCATCGTCTCGCACTTTCAGAACCAGATTTTAAGCTTTATGAAACGAAAAAAATAAAAAAAATTATTGAAAACAAAGTGTCACAATACAATTAGTTGAACATCGGTAAACCTCGAGTCAACATATAGTTCAAGTTAAAATTATTGATATTTATTAGAATTAACTGAAAAAGTAATCGTCGGCTGACTAGCAAAACTCACTATAAAAACTGTCACTACTCTTAGCAACCTCGTATGTTAGTATCGATTTAGAACTGAGATACGAGCTTTATTTCAAGTAGGTATTTCATTGTTTAGTGACTTTTGCTTGTCAATCGACGAAATATCCGAACGTGTTTTACGATAAACGTGTCAAAGACAAGAAATTCTTTTGAGAGTCAGCAATAATTTGTTTACCTACATTATTTCAGTTTCTACTGGCGCACGGTATAAAGAAATAGCCTAATTGTATTGTCTTACATCTTTAAGGACGCGTACACCTGCCTAATGTCTTTTTTGCTTCAAGAATCAAGTAAACGCAGATGTTTCTCCGTAAATACCAGTATAGCGTATACCGTAAATAACATAAAAAACGTACATTTTCAGTATTAATTTACTAATGCGTAGAAATAAATAAATAAAGATATTTATCTTGGGAAACTCACACAAATCGACCTATTATCACGGTTAGCTCAATTCAGGCTTGTGATGTGGGTACCAGGCGACGATATACGAGTATTTAATAGATAGGTATATACATGTCAGCTACCTAACTACATAGATAGCTATGACCAAGGAACAAATATTTGTGGTACATGAATACACAAATTTGACCTTGTGGCAACGGCATTAGCAGTAAGAATACATTTTATCACCACCCCAACTCTTCCCGCGGGTGTCGTAAGAGCCGACTAAGGGATCGAAGTGTCATTTGGCCGAATTTCATTTTTCAACTTTACATAATCAAACCTAATCAAACCAACTATGGGGTTAGGAAATGAAATTATTGCGAAAGAATTAATTGCCAAATGTTATTCGGCCGAATCATACTTCTGCGAAAGACTTTTCGCTTCGCAGAAGTGTTGGGAAGTGAAATTCGGCAATACAATTTTCGGCGAAAAGGCAGGATACCCGTTAATACTTGCAACACGATACTTGACATTGGGGGTTACCATGATGTACTAATGTGATTCAGTTTAGGTCGAGAGAATGGGACAAGGCTATACGAGTCGTATATATCTGTCCCTTTCCCATTAGTATGTCGTGGTAGCCCCCATTATCGATATTATACATTCACCTGTAAGCAGTATGTTGTCTAATTACTTAATTACTAAATTAACCTCACGACACCTAAAACTCTTCCAAACACGATCCCATTAAATCTGGAAACCATTTGTAAGTCCATTTTAAGCCCCTCCCAATTAAGCGACCCTCTATTATACACACCTGGCGTTAAGCTACGACGGGAAAGTGAACATTGCCGGCCGATGTTCATTAATGGC